>OZ034967.1:68813412-68983412 GCA_964030785.1 Siderastrea siderea | reverse complement strand
CTGTGCTCTCACAAAGCACGCTAAAATACGCCAATCACAATAGTTGTTAGAATGGTTCAAATGATTTGATTGGTTGAATAAGACGAAAGCTGTCAAAATGTCATACCATCAAAGTTTGCAAACCATCACAGTTCAAAAACTGAAATAGTACAGCGGGTACAGCGGGTACAGCGGGTACAGCGGTGTGTGAGAATTATATTAGCTTACATATCTATTGCTTGACGAAGAACAATGTCAAGAAAGCCTACAGTGATGTCTTATGATTGTGGAGGTATTATGCGGGTCAAAATTTGCGCATATAACCACGCAAAGTGACCATGGAGTACACATGTGCAGAGCTGCTAGGCACCATCTCAGGCCCATCTCTGGAGATAATTCCAAATGGCCGACGATGGTCGGTTTCTTGATTCGATCCGTTTATTATAATGGAAGAAAATTATACAATTTTCCCAGCTGAGGGCAAAAGACAAGTCAAAGATGAGGAAACGGAGATAACGTACATTATATATGCTATCGACGCCCACGATGGATGACGTTACGATGACACTGATCTTGCTGTGGAGCAAGACACTGTTCGAATTCAAGAACTCAGGCTGGAACCTCAACCATCTAACGATCCGTGTATTAAAGAGTTCAGTTTAGAAGTTTAGTGTATTACCGGTAACACTATTAGAGTCTATTCGTGTACAGAATAAATATTCTCAGAAACGGTTGTAAATTCGGTCAGTATATAACACGCACTGCGGACTTCGGACGGATTTCGGACTACGGGCTGGGTATAAAACGCGGACGGAGTATTAAATGCGAACTGAGTTTAAAACAATAAAGAATTCAGTTTAGCTGTGTGTGGTTATCCCATTTAAGACTATTCGTGTTCAGAATAACTTTTGGAGAGGGTTGTTTAGTGTCATGGTTAGCCTATGCCCAAAATTTGGGTATAGAGTAACCACGGGGAACTAAAGACAGTTTTATGAAGAAAATTCCATATCATAAGCCGTGTGATAAACAGTTCTGTTTAAGTTGTGTGTGGATATCGTATTTGAGTTTAACCGTGTACAGAATAACTATCTGAGAGGGCTGTATAGTGCCATGGTTAACCTATGCTCAAAATGTGGCTATAGAGTAACCACGGGGAACTAAAGACAGTTTTATGAAGAAAATGTCATATACTGAGCCCGTCTAAAAAAGAGTTTAGTTAAGTAGTGTGTGGTTATCCCATTTGAGTCTAATCGTGTACAGAATAACTATCTAAGAGGGCTGTATAGTGCCATGGTTAACCTATGCCCAAAATTTGTGTATAGAGTAACCACGGGGAACTAAAGACAATTTTATAAAGAAAATTTCATATCATAAGCCGTGTAATAAACAGTTCTGTTTAAGTTTTGTGTGGATATCGTATTTGAGTTTGATCGTGTACAGAATAACTATCTGAGAGTGTTGTTTAGTGTCATGGTTAACCTATGCCCAAAATTTGGGTATAGAGTAACTAGGGGAAACTAAAATCAATTTTACGAAGAAATGTCGTATAATAAGCCGTGTAATAAAGAGTTCAGTTTAGTTGTGTGTGGTGATCGCATTTGAGTCTGATCGTGTACAGAATAACTATCTGAGAGGACTGTATAGTGCTATGGTTAACCTATGCCCAAAATTTGGGTATAGAGTAACCACGGGGAACTAAAGACAATTTTATAAAGAAAATTTCATATCATAAGCCGTGTAATAAACAGTTCTGTTTAAGTTTTGTGTGGATATCGTATTTGAGTTTGATCGTGTACAGAATAACTATCTGAGAGTGTTGTTTAGTGCCATGGTCAACCTATGCCCAAAATTTGGGTATAGAGTAACCACGGGGAACCAAAAACAGTTTTATAAAGAAAATTTCATATAATAAACCGTGTAATAAAGAGTTCGGTTTAGTTGTGTGTGGTTATCCCATTTGAGTCTATCCGTGTACAGAATAACTTTCTGAGAGGCTTGGATAGTGTCATGGTTAACCTATGCCCAAAATTTGGGTATAGAGTAACCACGGAGATCTAAAGACATTCTTATGAAGAAGTAGAACGTGTAATAAGCCCGAGTAACAAAGAGATCCGTTTAGATGTGTGATGGTTATCGCATTTGAGTTCTTTCACGAACAAAATAGTTCTCGGAATGGGCCGGTGGTTGATTCATGCGCCAAATTTGGGAAAAGGTCAAGCACGAGGAACTGAAAACAGTTTTGCGAAGGATATCTTTTATCAAGAAAACTCCGTGCAAAGAGCCTGTGTATTAAAGAGTTTAGTTTAGGTTAGTGTATTAGCACCATTACAATCTTCGTGTACAAAATAATTCTCAGAAAGGGTTCATGTGTAAAGTGCCCTGGTTAACATATGCCCCAAGTTTGGTTTAGGTTAGCCACGAGGGACTTAAGGTGATTCCATCGAAAAAGATATTGTAATGAGAATTTGTTGAAACTTTGCACAGTTACTAATTACACCTAGTACATTAAAAAAAGAAAATAAAAAGAGGGGGTCACCGTGTCTGATTTCACGCTACGGGGCTGTAGTATATAGGTACTTTGCTATCTTTAGACAGCAATATTAAAAAAACCTATCCTTGTACTAAAGACACCCATTACTTCAACAAAGAAATAACTAGCAATGAAATACAAGCATTATTCTTATGATAGAAGTACAATGTTACAGTAAAACGTCTTAAAATTGCCGTAACAATGAAACTAATTTGAAATAATAGGCAAATCGAGCGTCCGCACGGTTCCATTGAAACGCCTAAAATCTGGCTGTAATAGTGAATCAACCGGAATATTTCAAAATTGAATAATGAAAAGTTCTTCAAATTTGAATATATCATGTAAAGTCGTATTTTGCTTAAATAAATGGAATAAAAAAGTGGGGTCACCGAGTTCGTTTAGGAGAAAACGACCATTTATTTCTCTGAAAAGCTCAGCTTCCATAGAAAACCTATCAAGTTCCCAACTCGCGCGCGCTCGTGCGCGCGCTAATCACGCAAAAAATGATGCGCAGAAAGGATGTGCAATGCAATTGAATGGAATCACCTTAAGACAGTTTTATGAAGAGAAACCCGCGTTATGTTATAAGCCCGTGTAATAAAGAGTTCGGTTTAGTTGTGTTTGGTTATCCCATCTGGGTCTATCCATAAACTATAATGAAAAAACGGGAAAGAAAAAATGACTACGTGACAGATTTCGAGAGCACCGTAGAGCCATACAAAACAAGACAAGCGCCGATGCAGTACCGCAGCACTTTAATCAGAAGGGACACAAACTCACGGACATGGAACTTATTCCACTCGAGCTCATTAATTCTAAAAGAGAATCCAACGTAGAGCTCGAGAATCATTTTACATAGATAAGGCCAGAACTATGCAACCACATAGTATAAACAGAGAAGATGAATATAATCCTCTTCTTTTTTTACACTTCTCTTTGTTTATTCATGGTTCTTTTTTTTCGTCCCCATTGTCTTGTTTAAAGTTAAATTCCAAACAATTGTATCACATATCTACTGTAACCGTTTTACAACATATTGTAACGACTATCCGTATTTTCATTAAATCCCCCATAGAAGGACAGCTTGACTGTCCGAAATATCGGGAAAACCAACTCGCTCGTCATTTTTCCTTTGCTGTTTTTTTAATTATAGTTTAGCATTGTGACTTTGACAAAATATCAAGACGTCTCAACCTCTGTGATAATTTTCTTTATTTTCATCACTTAAATGTTTGAACAAGTAGAGATGACGTAAAGAGAAAATCTATTTTCGTCATTTTAGGGCTTAAAGGGTTAATTGAAGTTCCTTGCTATTAGCGCACTAGCCAAAATTTGTTTGTATTTTATATTTTCGAGAATCGAGAAATCGTAATTTTTTGCTTTTGATTCGAGAAAAAGAAAAATGTGTTTCGTGCGCTAGCAACAAGACATCGTATTGCCCCCTCGTCACATTACACAAAATATACTCTTCATAAAAATGTCTTCACTTCCTTATGGTTAACCTATACCCAAATTTAGGGCATAGTTTAACCATGGCACCTTACAACCCATTCTGAGGACTATTCTATACGTGAATGAACTAAAATGGGATAACCACACACAACTTAACTGAACTCTTTATTACGCAGGCTCATTACACGTTATATTCTTCATAAAACTGTCTTCAGTTCCCTGTGGTTACTCTATACCCAAATTTTAGGCACAGTTTAACCATGGTACTATACAACGCTCTCAGATATTTATTCTCTACACGATTAGACTCAAATAAGATGACCACACACAACTAAACCGATCTCTTTAAAACATGGGCTCATTATGTGAAATTTTCTTCAAAAAACTGTTTGTAGTTCCCCGTGGTTACTCTATACCCAAATGTTAAGCATAGGCTAACCATGGCACTATACAACCCTCTCGGACAATTATTCTGTACACGGTTAAACTCAAATACGATATCCACACACAACTTAAACAGAACTGTTTATCACACGGCTTATGATATGGAATTTTCTTCATAAAACTGTCTTTAGTTCCCTGTGGTTACTCTATACCCAAATTTTCGGCATAGGCTAACCATGACACTAAACAACCCTTTCAGATAGTTATTCTGTACACGATTAGACTCAAATGGGATAACCCACACAGCTAAACTGAACTCTTTATTACACGGGCTCATTACATGACATTTTCTTCATAAAACTGTTTTTAGTTCCCCGTGGTTACTTTATACCCGAATTTTGGGCATAGGTTAATCATGACACTAAAGTACCCTCTCAGATAGTTATTCTGTACACCATTAGACTCAAATGGGATAGCCACACACAACTAAACTGAACTCTTTATTACACGGGCTCATTACATGACATTTTCTTCATAAAACTGTCTTTAGTTCTCCGTGGTTACTCTATACCCACATTTTGGGCATAGGTTAACCATGGCACTATACAGCCCTCTCAGATAGTTATTCTGTACACAGTTAAACTCAAATACGATATCCACACACACTGAAACAGAACTGTTTATCACACGGCTTATGATATGGAATTTTCTTTACAAAACTGTCTTTAGTTCCCCGTGGTTACTCTATACCCAAATTTTGGGCATAGGCTAACCATGACACTAAGCAACCCTTTTGGATAATAACTCTGTACACTGTTAAACTCAAATGCGATATCCACACACAGCTTAAACAGGACTGTTTATCACAGGGCCTATCATATGGAATTTTCTTCATAAAACTGTCTTTAGTTTCCTGTGGTTACTCTATACCCAAATTTGATGCGCAGAAAGGATGTGCAATGCAATTGAATGGAATCACCTTAAGACAGTTTTATGAAGAGAAACCCGCGTTATGTTATAAGCCCGTGTAATAAAGAGTTCGGTTTAGTTGTGTTTGGTTATCCCATCTGGGTCTATCCATAAACTATAATGAAAAAACGGGAAAGAAAAAATGACTACGTGACAGATTTCGAGAGCACCGTAGAGCCATACAAAACAAGACAAGCGCCGATGCAGTACCGCAGCACTTTAATCAGAAGGGACAAAAACTCACGGACATGGAACTTATTCCACTCGAGCTCATTAATTCTAAAAGAGAATCCAACGTAGAGCTCGAGAATCATTTTACATAGATAAGGCCAGAACTATGCAACCACATAGTATAAACAGAGAAGATGAATATAATCCTCTTCTTTTTTTACACTTCTCTTTGTTTATTCATGGTTCTTTTTTTTCGTCCCCATTGTCTTGTTTAAAGTTAAATTCCAAACAATTGTATCACATATCTACTGTAACCGTTTTACAACATATTGTAACGACTATCCGTATTTTCATTAAATCCCCCATAGAAGGACGGCTTGACTGTCCGAAATATCGGGAAAACCAACTCGCTCGTCATTTTTTCTTTGCTGTTTTTTTAATTATAGTTTAGTATTGTGACTTTGACAAAATATCAAGACGTCTCAACCTCTGTGATAATTTTCTTTATTTTCATCACTTAAATGTTTGAACAAGTAGAGATGACGTAAAGAGAAAATCTATTTTCGTCATTTTAGGGCTTAAAGGGTTAATTGAAGTTCCTTGCTATTAGCGCACTAGCCAAAATTTGTTTGTATTTTATATTTTCGAGAATCGAGAAATCGTAATTTTTTGCTTTTGATTCGAGAAAAAGAAAAATGTGTTTCGTGCGCTAGCAACAAGACATCGTATTGCCCCCTCGTCACATTACACAAAATATACTCTTCATAAAAATGTCTTCACTTCCTTATGGTTAACCTATACCCAAATTTAGGGCATAGTTTAACCATGGCACCTTACAACCCATTCTGAGGACTATTCTATACGTGAATGAACTAAAATGGGATAACCACACACAACTTAACTGAACTCTTTATTACGCAGGCTCATTACACGTTATATTCTTCATAAAACTGTCTTTAGTTCCCTGTGGTTACTCTATACCCAAATTTTAGGCACAGTTTAACCATGGTACTATACAACGCTCTCAGATATTTATTCTCTACACGATTAGACTCAAATAAGATGACCACACACAACTAAACCGATCTCTTTAAAACATGGGCTCATTATGTGAAATTTTCTTCAAAAAACTGTTTGTAGTTCCCCGTGATTACTCTATACCCAAATGTTAAGCATAGGCTAACCATGGCACTATACAACCCTCTCGGACAATTATTCTGTACACGGTTAAACTCAAATACGATATCCACACACAACTTAAACAGAACTGTTTATCACACGGCTTATGATATGGAATTTTCTTCATAAAACTGTCTTTAGTTCCCTGTGGTTACTCTATACCCAAATTTTCGGCATAGGCTAACCATGACACTAAACAACCCTTTCAGATAGTTATTCTGTACACGATTAGACTCAAATGGGATAACCCACACAGCTAAACTGAACTCTTTATTACACGGGCTCATTACATGACATTTTCTTCATAAAACTGTTTTTAGTTCCCCGTGGTTACTTTATACCCGAATTTTGGGCATAGGTTAATCATGACACTAAAGTACCCTCTCAGATAGTTATTCTGTACACCATTAGACTCAAATGGGATAGCCACACACAACTAAACTGAACTCTTTATTACACGGGCTCATTACATGACATTTTCTTCATAAAACTGTCTTTAGTTCTCCGTGGTTACTCTATACCCACATTTTGGGCATAGGTTAACCATGGCACTATACAGCCCTCTCAGATAGTTATTCTGTACACAGTTAAACTCAAATACGATATCCACACACACTGAAACAGAACTGTTTATCACACGGCTTATGATATGGAATTTTCTTTACAAAACTGTCTTTAGTTCCCCGTGGTTACTCTATACCCAAATTTTGGGCATAGGCTAACCATGACACTAAGCAACCCTTTTGGATAATAACTCTGTACACTGTTAAACTCAAATGCGATATCCACACACAGCTTAAACAGGACTGTTTATCACAGGGCCTATCATATGGAATTTTCTTCATAAAACTGTCTTTAGTTTCCTGTGGTTACTCTATACCCAAATTTGATGCGCAGAAAGGATGTGCAATGCAATTGAATGGAATCACCTTAAGACAGTTTTATGAAGAGAAACCCGCGTTATGTTATAAGCCCGTGTAATAAAGAGTTCGGTTTAGTTGTGTTTGGTTATCCCATCTGGGTCTATCCATAAACTATAATGAAAAAACGGGAAAGAAAAAATGACTACGTGACAGATTTCGAGAGCACCGTAGAGCCATACAAAACAAGACAAGCGCCGATGCAGTACCGCAGCACTTTAATCAGAAGGGACAAAAACTCACGGACATGGAACTTATTCCACTCGAGCTCATTAATTCTAAAAGAGAATCCAACGTAGAGCTCGAGAATCATTTTACATAGATAAGGCCAGAACTATGCAACCACATAGTATAAACAGAGAAGATGAATATAATCCTCTTCTTTTTTTACACTTCTCTTTGTTTATTCATGGTTCTTTTTTTTCGTCCCCATTGTCTTGTTTAAAGTTAAATTCCAAACAATTGTATCACATATCTACTGTAACCGTTTTACAACATATTGTAACGACTATCCGTATTTTCATTAAATCCCCCATAGAAGGACGGCTTGACTGTCCGAAATATCGGGAAAACCAACTCGCTCGTTATTCTTTCGTTGCTGTTTTTTTAATTATAGTTTAGCATTGTGACTTTGACAAAATATCAAGACGTCTCAACGTAATTTTCTTTATTTTCATCACTTAAATGTTTGAACAAGTAGAGATGACGTAAAGAGAAAATCTATTTTCGTCATTTTAGGGCTTAAAGGGTTAATTGAAGTTCCTTGCTATTAGCGCACTAGCCAAAATTTGTTTGTATTTTATATTTTCGAGAATCGAGAAATCGTAATTTTTTGCTTTTGATTCGAGAAAAAGAAAAATGTGTTTCGTGCGCTAGCAACAAGACATCGGATTGCCCCCTCGTCACATTACACAAAATATACTCTTCATAAAAATGTCTTCACTTCCTTATGGTTAACCTATACCCAAATTTAGGGCATAGTTTAACCATGGCACCTTACAACCCATTCTGAGGACTATTCTATACGTGAATGAACTAAAATGGGATAACCACACACAACTTAACTGAACTCTTTATTACGCAGGCTCATTACACGTTATATTCTTCATAAAACTGTCTTTAGTTCCCTGTGGTTACTCTATACCCAAATTTTAGGCACAGTTTAACCATGGTACTATACAACGCTCTCAGATATTTATTCTCTACACGATTAGACTCAAATAAGATGACCACACACAACTAAACCGATCTCTTTAAAACATGGGCTCATTATGTGAAATTTTCTTCAAAAAACTGTTTGTAGTTCCCCGTGGTTACTCTATACCCAAATGTTAAGCATAGGCTAACCATGGCACTATACAACCCTCTCGGACAATTATTCTGTACACGGTTAAACTCAAATACGATATCCACACACAACTTAAACAGAACTGTTTATCACACGGCTTATGATATGGAATTTTCTTCATAAAACTGTCTTTAGTTCCCTGTGGTTACTCTATACCCAAATTTTCGGCATAGGCTAACCATGACACTAAACAACCCTTTCAGATAGTTATTCTGTACACGATTAGACTCAAATGGGATAACCCACACAGCTAAACTGAACTCTTTATTACACGGGCTCATTACATGACATTTTCTTCATAAAACTGTTTTTAGTTCCCCGTGGTTACTTTATACCCAAATTTTGGGCATAGGTTAATCATGACACTAAAGTACCCTCTCAGATAGTTATTCTGTACACGATTAGACTCAAATGGGATAACCACACACAACCGAACTGAACTCTTTATTACACGGGCTCATTACATGACATTTTCTTCATAAAACTGTCTTTAGTTCTCCGTGGTTACTCTATACCCACATTTTGGGCATAGGTTAACCATGGCACTATACAGCCCTCTCAGATAGTTATTCTGTACACAGTTAAACTCAAATACGATATCCACACACACTTAAACAGAACTGTTTATCACACGGCTTATGATATGGAATTTTCTTTACAAAACTGTCTTTAGTTCCCCGTGGTTACTCTATACCCAAATTTTGGGCATAGGCTAACCATGACACTAAGCAACCCTTTTGGATAATAATTCTGTACACTGTTAAACTCAAATGCGATATCCACACACAGCTTAAACAGGACTGTTTATCACAGGGCCTATCATATGGAATTTTCTTCATAAAACTGTCTTTAGTTTCCTGTGGTTACTCTATACCCAAAGTTTGGGCATAGGTTAACCATGACACTAAACAACCCTCTCAGATAGTTATTCTGTACACGATTAGACTCAAATGGGATAACCACACACAACTAAACTGAACTCTTTATTACACGGGCTCATTACATGACATTTTCTTCATAAAACTGTCTTTAGTTCCCCGTGGTTACTCTATACCCACATTTTGGGCATAGGTTAACCATGGCACTATACAGCCCTCTCAGATAGTTATTCTGTACACAGTTGAACTCAAATACGATATCCACACACAACTTAAACAGAACTGTTTATCACACGGCTTATGATATGGAATTTTCTTTATAAAACTGTCTTTAGCTCCCCGTGGTTACTCTATACCCAAATTTTGGGCATAGGCTAACCATGACACTAAACGACCCTCTCCAAACGTTATTCTGTACACTAATAGACTCAAATGGGATAACCACACACAACTAAACTGAACTCTTTATTACACGGGCTCATTACATGACATTTTCTTCATAAAACTGTCTTTAGTTCCCCGTGGTTACTCTATACCCACATTTTGGGCATAGGTTAACCATGGCACTATACAGCCCTCTCAGATAGTTATTCTGTACACAGTTGAACTCAAATACGATATCCACACACAACTTAAACAGAACTGTTTATCACACGGCTTATGATATGGAATTTTCTTTATAAAACTGTCTTTAGCTCCCCGTGGTTACTCTATACCCAAATTTTGGGCATAGGCTAACCATGACACTAAACGACCCTCTCCAAACGTTATTCTGTACACGAATAGACTCAAATGGGATAACCACACACAACTAAACTGAACTCTTTATTGTTTTAAACTCAGTCCGCGTTTGATACTTAGTCTGCGTTTTATACCCAGCCCGTAGTCCGAAGTCCGTCAGTCTACTAGTCCGCAGTGCGTGTTATAAACTGACCGAATTTACAACCGTTTCTGAGAATATTTATTCTCCATCTACGGGATAAATACGACCTCTCAATTGACCAGCTCCCAGCTGGCTTGATAGCTCAGTTGGTTAGAGCGCTGCACTAGTATCGCAGAGGTCATGGGTTCGATTCCCGTTCAAGCCTGAATTTTTGCAGGTTTCTTCTTTTCAACCGCTTAGGTTGAAACACCTTCACTGCGATGATCTTCACATAATTCTATCTTTATCCGCAGTTCAAATATATGAATTTCATACATTAATGTTCATTTATTCACCATCTATGGGATAAATACGAACTCTCAATTGACCAGCTCCCAGCTGGCTTGATAACTCAGTTGGTTAGAGCGCTGCACCGGTATCGCAGAGGTCATGGCTTCGATTCCCGTTCAAGCTTGAATTTTTTCAGGTTTCTTCTTTTCAACCGCTTAGGTTGAAACACCTTCACTGCGATGATCTTCACATAATTCAATATTTATTCCGTACACAAATAGACTCTAATAGTGTTACCGGTAATACACTAAACTTCTAAACTGAACTCTTTAATACGCGGATCGTTAGATGGTTGAGGTTCCAGTCTGAGTTCTTGAATTCGAACAGTGTCTGGCTCCACAGCAAGATCAGTGTCATCGTAACGTGCTCCATTGTCGGCGTCGACAGCATATATAATGTACGTTATCTCCGTTTCCTCATCTTTGACATGTCTTTTGCCCTCAACTGGGAAAATTGTATAATTTTCTTCCATTATAGACTGACAAACGGATCGAATCACGAAATCGACTACCGTCCGCCATTTTGAATCATCCCCTGAGATGTTGCCTAGCAGCTCTGCACATGCGTACTCCATGGTTACTTTGCGATCAACATTCGGAATAAAAGTGTGAACTATGGTGACAAAACAAGTATAACTGTCAATGGCAAAGATATAATGGAATCAGACAATTTAGAGCTCCTAGGCGTAACCATTGATTGTGGACTTAATTTTAACTTGCATATTAGTGATGTTTGTAAGAAAGGTAGCCAGAGAATAGGTGTGATAATGAGGCTGCGGAATCTCATACCAACTGAGGCCAAATTACTTGTCTTTAAGTCAGCTATTCTCCCACATTTAACATACTGCCACTTAGTGTGGCAGTTTTGTAGAGCCTCGGACACCCGTGGATTGGAGAGAGTACAGGAGCGTGGACTGCGCGCTGTATTTAAAGACAAGCAGTCTAGCTACCAACAGCTGCTACTGAAAGGAAAGCTACCATCGTTGTATAATAGGAGACTGCAGGACATATGTATTCTAATGTATGAGGTTAAACATAATTTGTGTCCACGGACTATTTGTGACATGTTTCTGACCAACAACCACGCTTACAATTTACGGCACAAAGATTTTTATCAACCTAGTTTTAACACAGTTACGCACGGAAAACACTCAATTCGATACCTAGGTCCAAGACTTTGGAGCAAGATACCAAGCAAGGACAGATCGGCTGCCAGTCTTAAGCAGTTTAAGACCCGGATACGCAGTCTTGATTTAAGTAGCATTTTAGATGGGTGTAGTGGTTGCTACCTTTGCAATTCGTAATTTTTTAATTACGATTTTAAAATTACAAGATTTTAGATTTTTTGATAATTATAAATGGAGTTTTTGTAGTATGTATGTTGAATGAGTAATCATTAGTAGTTTTTAATTCTAACTCTTAGTAGTTTCTAGTTTTGACTCTATGCTAATTCGTTTTGTATTTTTAGATTGTATTTTAGAAAGTTAGGTGTCCTCTATTAGCAGTAGGGAATCCCCTCTGCTAGATTTTCGCTTGACACGTTAATAAAGTCATTATTATTATTATTATTATTATTATTATTATTATTATTATTATTATTATTATTATTATTATTATTATTATTATTATATGCCCAAATTTTGACCCGTATAATACCTCGATTGTGATGGTACAAATTGCGTGACAACATGGAGAATGTTGTTATATTCCGTTGCTGGTAATTAAATAGGGAATAAATAAATCAATTGGAATAATTATTTAATTATGCTGCTTTATGGCACAACATCAGGTCTATTTAAATAGTCTGTAACTTTGCTTTGCACTAACTTTTTTAGTTTCAGCTCAGCCAGACGGACTAAAATGAAAATATTCAGTACACTGTACAAAGATAACAACTGTCCGTAAAGTGAGCTGACCTAGGTTAAATTTTTACGGGAACTAATGTCCCTCAGTTCAGAGAAAAGGGTCCATTGTATTTGTCCGTATTAACACATAAAGCGGGCTAGTGGAAGAAAAAAATGTATGAGCCTTCTGTCGGGACAAAACTATTGTCAGTAATAGCTTAAAGCAGGCGTCTGTAAAGCGGGGTTCCAAGAATGTACTCTTATCAGTTCCTTCTTCCTGCTCCCCATAAAGAAGAACATTTCCCGGCAGATACATGTACTCGCTATGTACTGTAGTTTTTAACACGCATACGGTGTTTTGTATTTGATGAAAAACATGGCCTACTTTATGACTAATTGGGGAGGAATGCGTGACTAGCCAAAACATACCTGAATTGGAAACTATGACAAACACTGAGTTACATTGCATTCAAAAGCCGGCAAACTCGTACAGTTGCAAAGTAAACAATTTAGCTGACGTGAAAAGGAAACTTTTGATCAACACATTACTGCAATTTCTTGCAATAATTTTGAATGAACTAGCCGTGTAAAGTTCCATCGGCATATGCTCCTGGTTCTGTAAGCCCTGATAGACATGTCGAGACATGAGGTGATAGCAGTCGGGGAAAAAGGAAAAGCGGTTGAACTTTTTGATGACCGTTTAGAAATGCAGTTGTGTATGCACATGAAAGCTACACGAAAAATTCTTTTGTCGGTAACAAATTTCTATGTAAATGGCATTGTAGTAAAAGATTCCAACAAGGCATTCTTAGGAAAATTCACTTCTAGTAGGTCAAAGGGGTGACCTTATTGTGTGGCTTAGGCCATTTTGTAGGTTTACAATCTGCTTTTTTTTTGGAACTGTTTTCAGACAATTGACCACCGGTAGGCCATAGGATAGGCCATGGCCGCCTACACCATGGCCTACACCATGGCCTACCCCATGTCCTAGGCCATGGCCTACCCCACGTTTTGTCGCTACCCGTGAAATCCGGCCGAATTGTGGCTCATGAAAACCAGTACATTATTAACATGACAATTGGAAAACAAACTGCTTAAGGCTTGTGGCTGGTACTTAGCAAACTGCTGCGCTGTGTTTCGTGAATGAACAACAGTCGAATTCATGGGAACGAGGAGATTGCTCGAGGTGACAGCGTCAGGAAAACTCGGCTGCTGTGACTGCTGTGGCCATCCACTCAACGCACCGGAAAGGATATCGGAACAAGCTCATAGCTGTTCACTCGAAGGGCGGGCGTTGTAGTTTTTGAGGCTTACTTCACTGCAATGGCCGGAGATCGCCATGGTGTGCCGTGATGGAACTTGCCTGTCGGACAACAGCGTGATCGCAGTCGCTCTGACACTATGATTGGTGTAAATTTTTGACAGAGACGCCAGTTTGGAAATCTCTTTCATCATTCCTGGAAGTTTGTTGACCCCCAGAGGTTTGTTGTCGTACCAGACTTGATCTTCCTGTGTCACAGCTCGTTTCGGGTACTGGAAAAGTGTTTCGCACCGGAGATGTAGTTTCTGAACATACATCTTTAGGCAGTTGAGGCCGTCAAAAAGCTGGTCGTCTGATGTTGAGTACAGCCTAGCCTCCTTCTCCACACTGCTAACGTCGTCAATTCCTCCAGGCTGATTTTTCGTGGCCTCGTCGTGGGTCACTGAGACGTACTCGCGTTCGCTCTCGTCCATCAAGAACTGGAAGCTTTGTTTTGCTAGTTCTCGTTGACCTTCGCGCCCGCGACGGCACCAGTACAGATTGATGTGAAACCAGACATTCCGCAGAAGGCCCCAAGGATTATCTCCTCGAATTGCACCGGAGGATTTTAACTTCTGAAGGTCTGCTTCTGGCATGGGAGGTTTGTCTTTGGTGTTTTCTTTGTTTTAGCGCTTGTTTAATCTTATCTGACTCTGTAGCAGCTTGTTCAAGGCTTGCAAGTCGATTCCTTTTGTAATAGAAATTCCTCGGTTGAACGGAGGATTGTTCAGGTATCTCTCTATAGCGTTTCGAATTCCAAGGAGGGATGACCTTGAGTAAGGTTCACCATCTTTTGTGCGAGCTTCGGTGTAGGAATGACGAAGGTAGTTGTGTAGCTCTTTGTTGGTCATTTCGTGAGGGCTTCTCGCAATTTTTCTTTCACGGCACCAAGCTGTTTTGAAATTAAAACGTGAGAAAAAAAATTTTGTTACATGGGATAGGTCTGTGATTTATATTGTTGAGGAAAATTTAAAGTTGTTGTTTATATGTGTGTATTCGCTAGCTTATTAATTTTCAAGTTTTCTTACTTGTTTTTTTTTAACACGAAAATGTACCATGCGAGTGTTTTAATAGCCGTGTTGAGTTTTAATTCCATACTTTAGCTTATGCGCTTATGACATTTTTACAGCATAAAAGGTCATAAAACTTACCTTCAAAAACTCGGACGGCCCATTTTGTGTTCTCTTTGGTGTTTTTCGTCTCTGCTTTCTTTATTATTTCGTCAATTTCGGCACTTGACATGTTTACAAACTTTTGGTTGATTTTTATGTTGCTACTTGCCAGCTCGATGTTTTCATCTGCAACTTGTTCCAAAATTTCTTTTTCTAACATAATGTAATTTGTGCTGTTACTCACAGGATGTTCTATATCAACTGAAGCTAAGAGCTCATTTTGGTATTCGTTTTCCAGGTCATACAAGACGTCTGGGTCAAAAAAAAAAATCCAGAGAGAGAAGTGCGGGAATTCGTCGGCTATTTTACAAATTGGTCGATGGCGTCACACCGTTACTCCGTGCATCTGTACTCTGATAAAGCACGCTGTTTCAACCAATCAGAGCGCCCGTTGTATCGATACAATGTGAAATAATGGATGTGATCCTTATTTTTTAGGTTTGTTTTTTAATCATCATTTCATTTGTTTCATCCGCAATTCACACTGTCTGTCGTATCTCATGTTTTGCTTTCGTAAAAAAATCGCTCCTTTTGGCCGCGTGCAACGGATCCGGAGCTATAATAGTTTACAAACAGTGACGGGGGTCACGCCAAACATTTACGGCATTCTTATTTATGTCCTCTAATGGACTATTTTACTGAGATTGGTTGGCATTTTTTATACGGAGTTCATTGGTTTTTAAATGCTTCGTTTGAATAACTATTCTCTCACAATTTTGCGAGATATTCTTTCCTTCGTCTCCATATGCATGATATTTTCTGCAAGGATTTTGCAATTAAGGATATTCTTTTTTCTATTAACCTCCCCCTCCCAGAAGGCTCTTGTGGCGCATACGTAGAGCTTTCAGTAGTGAAGGCGGTAGTTAACAATTACTACCTCATCCGCACAGCTGTATTTTCCTATTTTAAACCACCCAGCGCACAAAGCGAAACAGGTAGTACCAGCGCGGATGTGTCACGGAAAATATTTCGTATTGAAGTCACGGCAGCAATTGAATAAAAAAATTTTCCAATTGAAGATACATCTGCACAGGTATATGCCAAGATGGCATCCGAGCAAAGGCAAAACTTTGAAGAAAATTTGGAAGAACAACTTGCGAAAATTGATCCAGCAACGTTGCAGTTTTTAGAGCAATTACTTGCAGAAAACGCGCCTGCTGTTCGAAAGATTGTTCAAAACGTGCTGGATGAACCCATTTCCCAAGAAATGGAGAAACGTCTACACAACCCTTTACTTCCTAAACCTTTCCGGCCAAGAGCTCCTCCCCGGCAAAGAAGGGCGAGAAAAAGGCAAGAACTTTTGAGGGAGTTCGATCCCTTGCCTCCACAGAGCATCCGAACGGTGACAGACAACCAGAATGAGATTCTGGATCTGTACGATGAGGCAAAACATGAGGGAGAAGAGAGTAAAGGGCGGCGTTTTATTCGATGGCGGTTCATCAGAGGTTTGGAAAAAAAACCTCATACCAAACTTTATGGCAAATATTCGAGAGAACGTTCGCACAGCGTTTTACATCAGGCACGTTTACTCGTATCAGCTGCGCAACACTGAAGATGACACGGTCATTGTGCACTACACTAACCAAGGCTCACCTTGAATTGACGACCTTTCTGCAGCGGAGAAATGGCTGAGTGAACAGGAGACGAAACGCCTGGACTCTGACAATATCAAAAGACCTTCTACAAAGTGGGAGTTTGTAAGCTTTTTTAATGTTAATGTGAAGGTTGTACTTGACCGTCAGCAGCCGTTGTTGGGTACAGGCCCCTTGCCAGACTGGCTGCGCAACCTTGCACATGGCCCGTCGATGGTGGCGCTGGATACCTACCAGGACAACTTGTGTCTGTGGCGCTGCATTGCAGTACACTGCGCTGCAAGACCAGATCGAAGCACAACAGCAGCCCGCGGTCTTGCTAAGAGTTTCTTCAAACTCAGAGCTGCTCCAAACGAAAGCCCGAAAACATAGCTCGATGAACTTGATCGGGTTGAAAGACATCTGAATCAGGGAGCAGCTTTCTCGGATTGGCTCGGTATCCGTGTCTATGAGCCTGTGCGCGTGGAGGGTGAAGTGGTATGGCACTTTAGACGAAACCCGCCAGCCAAGTTGACGAACATTCTGACAATCGGAATTTACGAGGGGCACGCATTCGTCATCAAGGATATTTCGAAGCTTGCCAGAACGTATGCATGTGTCCATTGCCGTGCAAGATTCACTCAAGCTTGCAGCCTTCAATTGCAACGGCATACCGAAAGGTGCGCCCAAGGGATGACGGTGATCGAATACCCGGCCGAAAGAGTCGAAGCACCGCAGACAGCTTTCGAGAAGGCCTTCTTTCCAAAACATACAGCTTCTCTAGAATCTCTTCGCTGGCTCGAACAAGAAGCGGCGCGGCGGAAAATTCACATTCACCACGTGGCATGCGGGCACGGCGGCAAGCGATGGGCTGAGCGCGCCCCTGTGGACGGATACGACCCCAAAACAAGGACTGTATTTCAATACCACGGCTGTCACTGGCACGGATGCCGAAAATGTTATCCGAACGATCGCGATAAAATCATTACCCACAATGACCAAACACGAGAAAACCGGTTTAAAGCAACTGTAAAACGCACAAAAGCGCTCCGTACTTGGTTACCCACTGAATGTAACCATTTCTTCCTTGCGTTGCTAGTCGTGTTACCTTGGTGCGCTGATTGCCTAGATCAATCTGCAGCCATTGATTAACATTATTTGCACCAGCACACCATGATCCTGATTTGCCTGGAACTGCTTGGAAGTGCAGTCTTCCCTGCTTGGTGGCATGACTGGCATCCCACTGTGAAGAGGCGCTAATTTGTGCATCAGATATTGCACCCTTCTCCATGCCGAGAGCTTCTTGACATTCTGAAAATTGGCAGAGAAACAATTTTAATGAAGACTTGCTAAACCGCTATTTTTCTCCTACTTTTGGTGTGAATGCCCTAAATTTTTTTGCAGCTCTTATTAGCAGGAAAATAACTCAGGGCCTAAATGGATAAAAAACAAGGAGGCTAGTTTTTAAAGAAACTGGGGTGCTTGGTCGGTGGGGAAGTAAAACAAAAAACATTGGATTTATCAACTGAGTTGACAAGGTAAATTGGCCACCCTAAAGAGATTGAAAGCTGACGCTTCGAGCGTTAGCCCTTTGTCTGAGCCAATCGAAGCCCCTCGTCAATTCATTCTGACGAATGGCTAGCGCTCAAAAAGTCAGCTTTCAATCTCTTTACGGTGGCCAATTTACTTTATCAACTCAGTTGATAATCCAAAGTCTAAATGCTTGACAGATGACTGTTAGGTAGTTAAAAGATATCATAGAGTTGAAGTTTCGCCAATATTGCAAATTCAGTGTTTTTCATTTACGAAACGCAAATTGCTAATATAAACTGAAGTGTAATTTTCATAGAGGACCTTCAGGGTGAAAAGGTACAATACCTTTACAGCCATAGATTTCCACTCTCATTGATATGTGTCCATACCAAGCTGTTGGTCGAAAACGGATGTAACGTGCCCTGATTGTCTGTGCAAGGTCATGATAAACCACAGTGTCTCGGGCTGTATTTCCGACAAACTCCTGTATTTACCGGACAAGAAATCGGGAAAACGGCCATTAACAAAAAATCCAAGTTCGATCAGAAGCAATTAGGGAAAAGGTTGACATACGAGTAACGTTCAGATGGCATTCTGGTACTTTTGATTTATTTGCATTGGGAATCGATCAATCCCTAAACCGAGCTTATATGTCAGCATGCAGTTTGCACCATCGTTTTCGTAATGATTTTGTGTACATTACAGTCTACTTTTAATACGCCGATGCATGCTGGTTCACCCGATTAAGACGTTCTATTATGAAGATATTTAAGGTATATTTAAAGGACCGTACATTAAGCTTTGGAAATGAGTAGTAACAGTTAATGTATCATAGTCTCAGTTGCTCAAAGAAGAAATTAAAAATGTTAGTTTATTAGTGTATGAATAAAGAAAGCGAAGCTTACCTTAATTGCCCCATGCTCCCAGTAGTACTGAAAGGTTACACCATCGTCACTGTACTGCAGCTTGTACTTGGTTACCCACTGACTGTAACCATTTCTTCCTTGCGTTGCTAGTCGTGTTACTTTACTGTGCTGATTGCCAAGATCAGTCTGCAGCCATTGATTAACGTCATTTGCGCCAGCACACCATGATCCTGCTTTGCCTGGAACTGCTTGGAAGTGTAGTCATCCCTGCTTGGTGGCATGATTGACATCCCACTGTGAAGAGGCGCTAATTTGTGCATCAGATATTGCACCGCTCTCCATGCCGAGAGCTTCTTGACATTCTGAAAATTGGCACAGAAACAATTTTAATGAAGACTTGCTAAAATGCTATTTTTCTCCTACTTTTGGTGTGAATGCCCTGAATTTTTCCCCAGCTATTATCAACAGGCAAATAACGCAGGGCCTAAATGGATAACAAACAAAGGGGGTAGTTTTTAACGAAACTGGGGTGTTTCATCGGTGGGGAAGTGAAACAAAAAACATTGGATTTATCAACTGAGTTGAGAAGGTAAATTGGCCAGATTAATTGGCCACCCAAAAGAGATTGAAAGCCTGAGGTGCAAATCGAAGCCCTTCTTCAATTCACTCTGACAAATGGCTTGCACTAGAAAAGTCAACTTTCAGTCTCATTACGGTGGCCAATTTATCTTATCAACTCAGTTGATAAATCCAAAGTCTAAATTGATGACAGATGACTCATATATAGTTAAGAGTCCCTGTCTGAGAAAACCGGGCAGAGGTCGGAAGAAGGGGGTCGGTCAATCCCCACCATATTTCAGCTGTTTGTTGTCCTTATGGAACTAGTATCCATGGTAACATCCATTTGTTGATTGACTTTATTGTTTTCGAAAACAGACCACCCCCCAACAAACTGCCCCAGTGGGGTGGTGAAAGTAGTGATTTTGAGGCAACTTCAGCAGTGAATATCTTGTGGACTAAATACGCTACAGAAATGATATGGCACATATGTAACACTTGTCGTTTTCGTATTAAAGTGAATGGTAGGGCAAAGGTTAGCTTTCTTTTAGGCGCTGTTTACATGAGTGATTTCATCCCGGGAGGAGTTTCAACCCGGGAAGACTTGGATCTCATCCAGGGATGACTTTCATCTCGGTGCCTGGTCATTTACCTGTAAGTGTTTACATGATTTGGAGCAAAAATGTCAGTCATGAGGGACTTAGGCCATGAAAAACATTCGCAGCATGTACTCATTAAAGGCGTTACGCCAATCATTTCTGTCAGCAATGAAGAGAATTATATCAACACGGGCGGTCGGTACGTGTCCTTGCAGTTATTTTTAAAACAGCATGACATACATTAAGATTATGCCGGAGAAAAGCGATCACGTCGTGAAGCAAAAATTATTACAGGAAAGAACCAGTGCAGCCAGCACAAGTCCGGGAATTTTAAGGAAGGTATGTCTGGTTTTCTGGTAACCTCCTTTTGGCTCTGTCGAGTGTTAGCAACACAAAGGGCTTGAGCCGCACGATTTGTTACCATACGCCAGGAAACGAAACCTAAAACAGGACCAGGGAATTATTCGGTCTTGTCACGCCGTTTGTAATGATGTTCGTCGTTTCAGTTTTGTGATATATTTTCTTTGCTAGACCGCCATCATAGTCCTTTGTGACAATCAAAACCGGTTGATGCATGCAACTGCGATTTTATTAGATTTTCCTGGGCAGGCTGTCAAAACAGAATCATAATTTTGTGTGAGAATTATCTGGCGGGAATTTATTTCAACATTACGTAAACCTGCAACCCGACATCGATCAATTTTTAGACTAAGACTATCGATTTTTATGTGAAGAAATGTATGTTTGAGGACGCATGGGACGTGGCGCTTTCAAGACTCCGATTATAATTTATTCGAGCTACACTGGCATCACGTATTAACATTACCCAGCTTCATTGCGTTTTCCTTTTGATATTTTACTTACTGTATTTCAAGAAAAGGAGGTTTCCAACCTAAACACTGTAGCAACATTTTCGGTAATACCAGGTTCTCTTGAAAACATTATATTGCATTTGTTTCTTGCGTGTATCACAATGCTGGCGGGAAATGTGAGGTTTTGAAAATGTTAATAATGCTAATATTCTGTCTTCCCTGGGTAGCAGATACCTGGAAGCGGAATGTCTAACATCGCGCCTTAGCTTATTCGTCTTCCTTGGGTAGCATATACCTGGAAGCGGAATGTATAACATCGTGCTTTAGCTTATTCTGTCTTCCTTGGGTAGCAGATACCTGGAAACGGAATGTCTAACATCGCTTTTTAGCTTGTTCGTCTTCCTTGGGTAGCATATACCTGGAAGCGGAATGTATAACATCGCGCTTTAGCTTATTCTGTCTTCCTTGGGTAGTAGATACCTGGAAGCGGAATGCCTAACATCGCTTTTTAGCTTATTCTGCCTTCCCTGGGTAGCAGATACCTGGAAGCGGAATGTCTAACATCGCTTCATTTTATTTTTAGCTTATTCCGTCTTCCTTGGGTAGCAGATACCTGAAAGCAGAATGTCTAACATCGCTCTTTAGTTTGTTCTACCTTCCCTCCGTGGTAGCAGATACTTGGAAGCGGAATGTCTAACATCGCGCTTTAGCTTATTCTGTCTTCCTTGGGTAGCAGATACCTGAAAGCGGAATGTATAACATCGCGCTTTGGATTATTCTGTCGTTGCAGCAATCAAAAGCGATCGAGCGATAATAACTGGCTTAAAATACACGATGTATTGTGTCATCTCGCCTAAGCCTTAGCTTGCAGTGTTTGGTGCTGGAAAAGGCGGATAATATACTGAAAAATTAATATAAATGTTTTTGGACATCATGGCACTGTCGTAATTATTATTACCAGCTTAGCCTATTTTAAAATCAGTAAGCGTAGGTTGCGATATTGTTCGCCCTCGTTTTTGTGTATTCTTCTTATTTTCGCACTCGTTTTTGCCTTCGTGCGAAAAATGCCGCCAGCTACGCAGGCTACTAAACAAAGTGACCGAGAAGCCAAATTATTTTTATCCGCAATGAATTGTAATAAACATCACTCAGCATTGTCAACTTTTACAGGACACAACTAATTAAAATAACACCTCATCCCATCTTCATAAAGCTAAAAGGTCTCAACCATGGCATAAAGTTACTTATGCAAATTAGCTGAGGGCACATTCATTGATTTCCCAAAATCTCAAAATAAGCCTTTTTCACAAGGCTGTTTCTCAAGAGTCCGGTAAGGTACAAATATAACACTTATTGCAGATTACTCAGCAAAAATAGCAAAATGTTTTTAGCCAAGGTTAAAATTGGGCCAGCGAATTTGAATTTTTTTAACGGATCGTTATTTTCACCGCATTGTTGAATATTGTTGATTTTCAACTGTCTCGGGTACGTCAGGCCCATTTATCGATTCACTTTGCTGTCGATCTCTTTATTCCCATTTCCACTGGTACAATGTTCTTGACAATGTGTATAAAGCTTATTCTTACAATACACTGCCATAATGTAGGTGATTTCCGTTTTTTCGAACCTGAATTCAAAGGCATTGTCACGCAAAGAGAATTGCGTGACACAAGAAGAACTGGGCGATCTCGTGGATTAAAAGAATGGCTTTGCTGTCTTGATTTTAGCTAATAATTCGGTCAATAAGTCCGTAAAAACCTTCCATTCTGTGAATAGGTGAAAATTCCGCAAAAAATTCCATTCTGTGAGTGAGTAAAAATTCCATTAGTGACAAAATAGAGGTTGTTAGGGGGCGTGTTGTCATAATATTACTCGTCATCTGCAGATTTCGCGATTATGAGTTTAACCAAGTCTGGAGAGTAGATAACTCACGTTTCCTACAGTAAGATATCCCAGTCCTACTTTTTGCTTATCAAGCAAACCTGGGTTACATTCAGATTAACCCTCTTGCAGCTGTTTCAGTGTTTTAATTACATACTTTTTTTATACCGTTTACGCTGCTATCGTGCGTTTTAATCGTACAAAGTAGAAAATGGTACTAAAATAAAAACAAAGCCCTCTTTGTAATTCCAGTAGCGTCAGTTTCTCTTTTTTTTCTTAATGCTGCTTCGAAATAGTTGTTTCATACGGTATTTATCGTATGGTTGTACAGGAACAAAGGAAGTTGAAACTGACAACGTTTTTCGTTTCTTTGTCAGATTGATCGATCGTGATGTCTTTGCAATTGTTAAAGCATTAACTACCAGTTTCCGGCGTGCTCATTTTCTTCCCCGCTCTCTCAGTGCGGTGCGACTACAGAATATGTGAATGCCACCACAATTCCATTGCTTAATTGCAAGAACTATATCAGTTTTTTTTTATGATCAACTGGGGCAAGTGGCGCTTGTGGACGAAACATATCTGCCCAAATCACAGACGTTGAGCTTATTTTGATCAGGGATGGACTTTTCATTTTCCCGTAAAGAAGATATCAGCAACACGACAATTTGCCCTCTGCATTAAGGAAGCAACTAACGGTAAATTGGTCAGGCTCTAAAGCTGCCACTTGCCGTTACCCTTCACATCAAAAACGGCGAGGAAGAACCGTATGGAACGGGAAACTGCAAAGAATAACAAAGCAAGTATCCGAAGAAATATTCTGGATGAATGACACAGTCGTTCTGGTTGGTGAAGGTACGACTGACAATTTCCTAAGGTTGTAATTTGTAGTTGGTAGTAGCTAGCGAAGAAGGTTTCTGTTGTACCGCAAGTCAGTTGTCAATCAGTAACAAGATAATCAGGTCAAAAATAAACACTTTTAATTTGATCAGTTAGTTCGGGGATCCATAGTTCGAATATTTATTCAGTTTTGTCATTCACGATATAGTTCCACAGAGTATGCTAAACGTGGTAAAGATAACTGAGTTTGAATGAAATGCCATTTCTTGTTGGTACTTTGATTTTTATTAAAGCAAACGGGTCTAGAGATCAAATTCAAAACACCCATGTTTCCGATTCTAACTTGAAGACGTGAAATAGGCACTTTAATTTGTCGCTATGAATCGCAAAATATAGGATTTCTATCGTTATTTATTTATGCTGTACTTTATTATGTACTGATTCTACCTAAATGAATGGCATAAGCTGCAAAAAAATTACTAAAAAGGAGTTCTAAATACACACAAAAGTTACTCTACCACATTCACTTTTTGCTGTCTTTATGAAAGGTGTCACGCGATATGAAGTTTGCGAAGAATAGTGCAGGGAAGCTGCTGTTCCAACGAAATAAGAGGGTCCACAATAGGGTTCTAAGATCCCGCCATCCCACCTATTTTTTCTTGTTAATCCCGCTGTCCCGCCCTTCTTTACGTCGAAATCCCGATCCCGCCCAAATTTTGAAAAAGTTTTCTATATTCATGATGAAAACACCACATTCCTTTTTATACAACGGATAGCAGACAAGTTCTTGTACAATGGATAGCAGACAAACACGTTTTTGTGGTCTCGATATCGCCATTAATGACCCTAACGTGTGTTTTGTTTGTGTTATTCTGTTTTACCTTATCTTGTCCAGGTAGTGAAAAGTAAACATTGACAAAGATTGTTTGTTATGATATTCTCGGTCCTGCTTTTTTGGAAGACAACTACTGAAGGTCTTTATGACATGACCCTCTTTCTGTTCAAAATTTTAAAAGAAGAGGTAGTTGTGCAGTGGTTAGCGGATCGGGGTTTTGATCTGAAGGACGGTGCGTTCCTTAGACAAACAAGTGTTCTCCACCTTGTTTCTCTGCTCCCAGCTGTATAAAAATAGGTGGTATCGTTCGTCAAGGCTGGGGCACAAAGGTCATGAAAGATCGGTCCAGTTATGAGGTCTGCAAAAATGAAATGTAGAAATTATAAAAGACTTTAAAAAGTTGACTCACCTAACAATTTATTTTAAAGCTTTCAGTCTTTACTTACCTTCAGAAAATCTCTTGCTTGGGATTGCTCTTTTCGAAGAAAGGTATTCCTGCTCGTACTGATTTTTCATAATATATAGCAACAAAATTTGTGATGTCAAACACCTCGTTTTTGGCGACCGTCGTATTTTACATTACTGTCCGCCGGTGTTGCCATACCGGCTAGACTAACCATACCTGTTCAAAGCAACGTTCAATGGAAAGGTTCGGAAAAGAAAGTTCATACCACAAAGGATAAAATCATGCAGTCTCTTAAAAATTCAAATACCATATCCCGCTACTTTTCTCTTGCGATTCTCGCATCCCGACTCCTTAAAAACAAAAAATCCCGCTCCCGCTCCAGCTTCCATCCCGAATATCGCCACAAAAATTAGCCAACACCCGCATCCCGCATCCCGCCAAACCTATTGTGGACCCTCAAATAAATGGCGCACTGCTCAGCAGACTTGCCGGAGAACAGAGAAAGAGGCCATCTGAACAAGCTGGAGAGCCGGAAGAGCAGTCTGAAGACGACGAGGAAAATTGAGAAAGACAATATGACCTGGCACAGATGAGAAAGGGTGTTTCTGTCAGGAACTTAATCTTCCCCACCCATTTGAGTACGAGGGTGATAACTTGTGTGACTTATACAAGAGAAACAAATTTCAGGCGAAATACAAGATCAAAGATCTGCAAGACATTTGCCAGCGTTTTGACTTATCCGTCAGTGGCCCTCAAAACAGAAAGGCGACTTACATTTCTGCAATTTCAGCGCTGCTGCTTCGTTGTTCATGCTCAAAGAAAGAATTTAAAGCACAGTCGAAATACTGATACATACGGCTGAAGCGCTTTCCATTTTTTTTCAAGACTCACTTTCAAGTCCCGGGGGTATACTCCTTTACTAAAATAAGCTATATCAAGGTATGTGCGGCGTCAAAGGGTATGGATTTTACCCATTTTGGTCTGAAATAGGGTATAGATTTCATCCATTTTCGTCTGAGAGAGGGTAAGGTTTTGACCTCTGAATAAATAGTAAATTGCTACACTGAAAATCCAAAGCCACTGAAAAAATTCAGTGGCTTAGGTGGGACTCGAACCCACGACCTTCGGGTTACTAGACCACTGTTCTACTATCTGAGCTACAAAGCCACGATGGGAACAGCGCAGGATGAATCCCATTTGATCTTACATGCGCACAGGAAATACCTGTGACAAACATGCATAGTATGTATTAAATGCAAGAAACAATACTAATAAATACAATAAAATAGTAAATTGCTACACTGAAAACTTGTCCTCTGGTCTGGAGTTAGGTACTATCTTTAGAAGAACGGCTACTTTTTATTATTTTTCATCTCTTGAGAAGTGCACTCTGATTAATATTTGAAACCCTTCTCATTTGTTTACGCAAACTGAAGCACTTCCTGGGCAGCTGCCATCATGTATCAGAGTGTATGTGGACGTGTATGTGGACGCTGCAACGGCGTGGTCTGAAATAACGAATCGAATTCTTGGTCAGTCTTGAAACAGGGTTGTGAAAGTCACCGATATATTTTGGTTTGAAAAAGCGAATGGGTTTTGAGAAGCGCATCGCACACTCCGACTCAAATTTTTGGGGCTTTTTCAAGGGGCTGAAGTCCACTGGAACGGACATTAGCAGGGAAAATGCAAAAAACTGTTGCGTTATATCGGACTGACGGATCATCATTCCGAGAAAAAAAGGAATGGCGGAAATAGGTTTAACCTTTTCGTGCAGGTTGCTGGAATACGAAAATGCTCAGTGTCCTCTTGTGCGGGAAGATACTCTGTATATAAGATATCAGGTCTTGTTGTCGAATAGAAATTAAAAAACGCCCCGGAATAGTAATTCAGAAACCGATAGAAAACAAGCTAAAACTGAAAAACGAGTCTATTTACAACTATCGTTCTGTTGATTTAAAGACACTTCTTTCCCGGTTTTCCCTAGGTTTATTGTTCATTACTATTATTCAGTCTTATGTATTAATTATTAACCGAAAATATCACGAAGACATAGAACAATCTTTATTGCAAACGGGACAGACAATTTACCATCAAGCTATAAATAAAAAAAGAATAAAAATAAAAAAAAAAAATTTCTACGTATTTCAGTTTAGTTTGTACGACTGAACTGCGGATTTTCCAATACGGATCGCTAAAATGGACTACTCAACTCAAGTGTTATCAGTGAGTCGAGTTTTCGAAAAATGCTTAAGCGAAAACAATTTTTACGAAGGAGAAAACCATTTTCCTCGCCGGTGTCTCCTACAACTTTGGCACTTGACCTTTGTAGCGGGCGCTTGCCAATATACATATAAATAAGCCTGCTGCCTGCGGCTCGGCTTGGAAAAAAAAGAAAAAGACCTACTGGATATAGTTTCCCCGTAGGTACCGAACAAGCTAGTTCTCAGAACTCAGAACTCTAATGATAATCGGCCATCGGCTAGCACTTGGCGAGGGTGGGTGGGTGGGGAATTGTTGCATTCGCAAGGCTACCAAGCTTTTTCTCGCTGAATGTGAGGACTTAAGCAAAACTTATCGGGTGGAATTTGAAGTTAATTTAGCTCATAGATAGCCAAGAAACTTGTTTACTTCGCCAAGAAAAAAAGCCATGGAATCGCTACATCGTCACGGAAATGTTTCATCGCCGACGGTGTTTGTTTTGGGAAACTATGATAAGGTAGAGTCAAAACCACCAGGCACAGGACTTCACTACGAGCAAGGAACTATTGACATCACGGCAAAGCAAAACGATTCACGTAATCTACAGGCCTGCTGCTTTGCCAGAAGCCAGACGCTTAAAAGGCTAAAGCACAGCCATTGTTAGCAACAAGACTCAGCTTGACTACAGTATAATGTGTCACGCAATTCTTCAAACGTGACGTTGTGTTTGCATTTGAATTCGAATTTATAAACTGTATAAAAATGGAGAATTCACAAATAATATAGCAAAGTACTTTAAACACTGGTTTTATGTACATTCTCGAACAGTTTATGAGTGGGAATTGATAGCGTAAAGAATGATATGTCGGTACTGGAGTTGCCGAGGCAGTTGAAAATCAACAGTGCAGTAGAAAACAGCGAACCGTTAGAAAACTGATTCGTTGTCCCAATTATAACTTTGGCTGAAAACGTCTATGATTGGTGAGTAATCTACAATAAGTCTTATATTTGTATCCTCCCGGACATCTGAAAAACAGCCTTGTGAAAAAGGCTTGTTTTGTGCTTTTTTAAAAATGTCACGGAGTGTGTATAATTAGTTTCCTTGTAGATGGTGATTAATGATAGTTAAACAACGTTTGAACTAGTATTTATTTTAATGAACAAAGTTCAAATATTGCGTGTACGTAAATAAGGTTCGTAGCAGTTTTTCTTCAAACGATATTGGCAGCTGAATTTCACACAAAATCTCTACTTTCTCCACCCCAGAAGGGCAGTTTTTTTGGGAGGTGGTCTGTTCTCAAAAACAATGAAGCCAAAGGGAAAAAAAATATTATCATGGTTACGATTTGGGTAAGGAAAGTAACCAACAGAAATGTGGTTGAGATCAGCTGACCCCCTTCTTCCAAGATTTTTCAATTTTGCCTGGTTTTCTCAGACAGAGACTCTTAAAAAACATCACAGAGGTGACATTTCGCGAATATTGCAAATTCAGTGTTTTTCATTAACGAAACGCAAGTTGCTAATGGGAACTGAAGTGTAATATCCATAGAGGACCTTCAGGGTGAAAAGGTACAATACCTTTACAGCCATAGATTTCCGCTCTCACTGATATGTGTCCATACCAAGCTGTTGGTCGAAAACGGATGTAACGTGCGCTGACTGTCTGTGCAAGGTCATGATAAACCACAGTGTCTCGGTCTGTGTTGCCGGCAAACTCCTATATTTACCGGTTAAGGAATTGGGAGAACAAGCATAAACAAAATATCCAAGTTTGATTAGCACCAAAATGTTGACATAAGAGTGCCGTTCAGATAGCATTCTGGTACTTTTGATTTATTTGCTTTGGGAATCGATAAATAACTAAACCGACCTTATATTTCAGCATACAGCTTGCACCATTGTTTTCGTAATGATTTTGTTTACATAACAGTCTGCTTTTATGACGCCGATACTGGTCCACTTGATGAGAAGTTCTATTATGAAGATAATTTTAAGGCATATTTAAAGGGGTACATCAAGCTTTGTAAAGGAGTTATAACAGATAATGTATCATCATCTCAGTTGCTCTAAGAAGAAATTAAGAATGTTAGTTTATCAGTGTATAATGAAGGTAAGCAAATCTAACCTTAATTGCCCCATGCTCCCAGTAGTACTGAAAGTTCACACCATCGTCACTGTACTGCAGCTTGTACTTGGTTACCCACTGACTGTAACCATTTCTTCCTTGTGTTGCTAGCCGTGTTACTTTGGCGTGCTGATTGCCTAGATCAATCCGCAGCCATTGATTAACGTCATTTGCGCCAGCACACCATGATCCTGCTTTGCCTGGAACTGCTTGGAAGTGTAGTCTTCCCTGCTTGGTGGCATGATTGGCATCCTACTGTGAAGAGGCGCTAATTTGTGCTTCAGATATTGCACTGCTCTCCATGCCGAGAGCTTGTTGACATTCTGAAAATTCGCACAGAAACAATTTTAAGAGGCTCTGACTGTAAATATCGAGAATCGATGAACAGGCTCAAAAAATCGAAAATCCTGATAACTTGCCAGAAGATCACTTTTGGGGAGCTGTCTTCAAAAATAGTATTTACACTTTCTGAAACTCTATTGTTTTCGAGAAATTCGGAAAAATAGTTTTGCCTGATTAATTATGCAAAATTAAGGCTCAAAATCAAGCAAATTGCGTGTACTTGCTTTGAAACAATTTGCAACACTATAAAACAATTTCAATTTTAAATGATAGCAATACTCTTCTACTTTCTATCAATGGGAGTTCCTTGGAGTTTTGCTTTATTTATGTGGTTTGGTGGCTCTTTGAAACAAAGGCATTTTACGCATGTCGGAAAAAGGCAAAAATTGGGTAACTTCAGAGGCTGAAAATGGGTCTTGGTGTGTGTAATACCAAGTTGAAGTAAGCACTGTGATAAAGTTTGTTCCTGATACTATTATGACATGAAATAAAAAAACCTGGGTAATTCAGGCTCGCGCTGACAAAAACAAAAATTCGCGGACCAGTGTTGCCAAAATTTGCGTAATTTACATAATAGGAAATATGAAGTATTAATTGGAGGACGACTTGAAATATGACAAATATTTTACTGTAACTACTTTCAGATAGTCTTACTACTCGTTCTTGCTTTCGCTGGCATCCCTTTTATCTTTCTAAAAAACTACGAATGAATTTGGAAAATTGTTGGTGAAACTAGAGTGCAGTGAGTAATGATATTTCATGTCTAAACTCTGAAGCACCAATGGGCCATCTTTGCTACACTTTATTATTTGCAGTTTCGTCGGGAAACTATTAATCTCCTCGAAAATTTAAATGGTTTCTTTTACAAATCATTTAAATTGACGAACGCGTATAAATTGAGAACTAAAAAAGGAGTCTACTTTGGCCGTGTTAGCAAGGAAAACAAAAGTATTACTCAAAATAATGTCACGCAACAGCAATGAACCTTCATAACGTGAAAATATTCTTCAATGAAAATTTTATCCCTAAATGCAAACTGTTGAAGAGTTCTCAGCGTTCTTGCAAAGTAAAACCAAGCAAACTTTCTGTGCATTGATATCTCTTAGTGCTCTTAGGGCTCTTAAATGTACAGCCGCAGTACTGAGACAACTCAAATACATCACGCTGCCAGGACGTCCGCGGTTTGCGCTGAACTTATTAAAGGATACAACTTATATCAATACAATAAGTATGATAATTGCTAGAAACAGGACTTATTTAGACAAACACTGAAAAATAATAATAACAATACATTTCTGCTTTCCGGCCCAAACAGCGTCTTTTCATAAAGGCATCCAAAATCTAGCACTTTGAAAACGGAGAGGTTTAATCACGTACGACTTGCCTGTCGGATACCTATAGGGACTTTCCTCCCAGTAGAATGTCAGCTGCACATGACAGTGTGCCTTAAACACAGGGATGCGTAAGGTATTCGCTGAAGAACTGGCAAAGCAAGATGCCGTAAAAAAGCTGCCGTTAAGTTGACAAGAATGTCCACGTGACACCGGTCACGCAACAGCTTGTGTAGAACTTTTAAAACTTTTTTTCCTTCTGTTTAGGTTTACGTACTAACAGTATAAGCGCGAATCAATGTAAGAATAGATTGAAGGAAAGTTTAAGTTCATTATTCTTGTATCGACAGTGAATAAAATCCTCGAAATTGAGCTCTCCAAACCAGATCACTTTCAAGAAGACCGACACCAAAAATTAGCATTATGCAAATTTTGGCAACACTGGTCAGCGAATTTTTGCTTTTGTCAGTGGAAGCCTTGAATTGCCCAAATTTTTTATTTCATATCATAATAGTATTAGGACCAAACTTTATCACAGTGCTTATTTCAATTTGTTAATACACATACCAAGGCCCATTCTAAGCCTCTGAAGTTACCCAATTTTTGCCTTTTCCGAATTGCGAAAAAAGCCTTTGTTCCAAAGAGCCACCAAACCGCATTAAATAAAGCGAAACGCCAAGTAACTCCCATTGCTAGAAAGTAGAAGAGTATTGCTATCATTTAAAATTGAAATTGTTTTATAGCGTTGCAAATTGTTGTAAAGCAAGCGCACGCAATTTGCTTAATTTTGAGCCTGATTTTGCATAATTAATTAAGCAAAACCGTTTTTTCCGAATTTCTCGAAAACAATAGAGTTTCGGAAAGTTTAAATACTATTTTTGGAGAAAGCTACCCAAAAGTGATCTTCTGGCAAGTTATCAGGATTTTCGATTTTTTGAGCCTGTCCACCGATTCTCGATATTTGCAGTCAGAGCCTCTTAAGATGTTTCGATACCGTTTTTTTGGGACCATACCTAACTTTTAGAATCGGCTCTTAGACAGTCTTCTCCTTGTCAGATCAACGTGAAATTTTTAATACTTGCTGGTTTTGGATTGAACTTTAGCGTGGTTTACATTTTGTGAAAATCGATATTTCCATGACAACGATAAACGAAAATCCTCGAAAACAGTAAAATTGAAATTTTGCGCGATCCAGCCTTCACTTTGAAAAGCAAATACCAACATCTTAAACTGCGGTGTATGGCAAACAAAATATACAAGAACAAAAAAATTCTGTATGTTTGTTTTGAAGTAAATCGCAAAAACATTTTCAACCTTAGTTTTTGCATAGTAATAGTAAATGCACCGAAAAATAATCAATGCTTTGATCAAATGGCTGGAAAACACTGTTAAAATGTGTCTTTTATTTACTATTTTACGCGTAGAAAGTTTTGTTGAAACTGGTGTTCCCGATCTCGAGAACGAAGTGTTTTTCTTAGATCATTGGCATAATAATTTTGTGGTAATTTTTGAATTTAAGCGCTTTTGCGAAAAACTTAAGAACGGCTCGATAGATTTTTTTAAAACATTAAACACGTGTGACTGACGATGTGAACAATTTTATTATTGAGTCATATTAACATTGATTCACTGGAACACTTTCAGATTTAACGTTAAAGAGGACGTATGAACCGTCGGAAAGCTTGCATTACATATTCACAGTTGGCAAATAAAAGTTAATATATTCAAAGTAATGCGCAATGCATTCCTTCGTGATTTTTACTTTTCGTTGTAATCTACAATGCCATAAAGAACAAAGAAACCAAATAGAAATCACGAAGCAATGAATTACGCATTACTTTGAATATATTAGCATTTATTTGCCAACTGTGGTTTTGTAACGCACGCTTTTCCGTCGGTTCATACGTCCTCTTTAACGTTAAATCTAAAAGTGTTCCAGTGAATCAATGTTAATATGACTCAATAATAAAATTGTTCACATCGTTACGCACGCGTGTTTAATGTTTTAAAAAAATCTATGGAGCCGTTCTTAAGTTTTTCGCAAAAGCGCTCAAATTCAAAAATTACCACAAAATTATTATGCCAATGATCTAAGAAAAACACTTCGTTCTCGAGATCGGGAACACCAGTTTCAACAAAACTTTCTACGCGTGAAATAGTAAATAAAAGACACATTTTAAGTGTTTTCCAGCCATTTGATCAAAGCATTGATTATTTTTCGGTGCATTTACTATTACTATGCAAAAACTAAGGTTGAAAATGTTTTTGCGATTTACTTCAAAACAAACATACAGAATTTTTTTGTTCTTGTATATTTTGTTTGCCATACACCGCAGTTTAAGATGTTGGTATTTGCTTTTCAAAGTGAAGGCTGGATCGCGCAAAATTTCAATTTTACTGTTTTCGAGGATTTTCGTTTATCGTTGTCATGGAAATATCGATTTTCACAAAATGTAAACCACGCTAAAGTTCAATCCAAAACCAGCAAGTATTAAAAATTTCACGTTGATCTGACATGGAGAAGACTGTCTAAGAGCCGATTCTAAAAGTTAGGTATGGTCCCAAAAAAACTGTATCGAAACACCTTAATGCAGGTTTGCTAAACCGCTATTTTTCTCCTACTTTTGGTGTGAATGCCCTAAATTTTTCCACAGCTATTATTAACAGGCAAATAACGCAGGGCCTAAATGGACAACAAACAAGGGGGGTAGTTTTTAAAGAAACTGGGGTGTTTCGCCGGTGGGGAAGTGAAACAAAAAACTTTGGATTTATCAAGTGAGTTGACAAGGTAAATTGGCCACCCTAAAGAGATTGAAAGCTGACGCTTCGAGCGTTAGCCCTTCGTCTGAGGCGCGAATCGATCGAAGCCCTTCGTTAATTCACTCTGACAAATGGCTTGCACTAGAAAAGTCAGCTTTCAGTCTCATTACGGTGGCCAGTTTAGCTTATCAACTCAGATAAATCCAAAGTCTAAATTGATGACCGGATGACTCCTAGATAGTTAAAAGACATCATAGAGGTGACGTTTCGCCAATATCACAAATTCAGTGTTTTTCATCTATGAAACGCAAGTTGCTAATGTGAACTGACGTGTAATATCCATAGAGGACCTTAAGGGTGAAAAGGTACAATACCTTTACAGCCATAGATTTCCGCTCTCATTGATATGTGTCCATACCAAGCTGTTGGTCGAAAACGGATGTAACGTGCCCTGATTGTCTGTGCAAGGTCATGATAAACCTCAGTGTCTCGGTCTGTGTTGCCGGCAAACTCCTGTATTTACCGGGTAAGAAAATGGGAGAACAGCCATTAAGAAAAAATCCAAGTTCGATCAGAAGCAAAATGTTGACATACGAGTGACGTTCAGATGGCATTCTGGTACTTTTAACTTATTTGCATTAGGAATCGATAAATAACTAAACCGACCTTATATCTCAGCATGCAGTTTGTTCCATCATTTTCTTATTAAAGGTTTTGTTTACATTACAGTCTGCTTTTAATACGCCGATCCTGGTTCGCCCCACGAGAAGTTCTATTATGAAGATATTTGAGGTATATTTAAAGAGCCTTACATTAAGCTTTGGAAAGGAGTAGTAACAGTTAAGGCATCATTATCTCAGTTGCTCTAATTAAGAAGAAATAAAAAGTGTTAGTTTATCAGTGTATAATTAAGGTAAGGGAAGCTAACCTTAATTGCCCCATGCTCCCAGTAGTACTGAAAGCTCACACCATCGTCACTGTACTGCAACTTGTACTTGGTTACCCACTGACTGTAAGAATTTCTTCCTTGTGTTGCTACTCGTGTCACTTTGGTGTGCTGTTTACCAAGATCAATCTGCAGCCATTGATTAACGTCATTTGCGCCAGCACACCATGATCCTGCTTTGCCTGGAACTGTTTGGAAGTGTAGTCTTCCCTGCTTGGCGGCATGATTGGCATCCCACTGTGAAGAGGCACTAATTTGTGCATCAGATATTTCAAACGCTCCACAAAATATTCCCTTTAATTTTTTTTGAAGCGTTAACATGTAGGAGCATTTCTTTCCGCTTCCTGATAAAGTGGGGAGTTAATTTCTGTCATTTTGACACCAAAGTGTTAGCCATATTATCTAAAGCCAATTTGACTTAAACTGCAGTTTTCTTTGTATGGGATATTTCACTCTTTAGTACACGATAATTCAAGATCATTCTTGCCTTCAGAAGTGTCTCTTATTACACAGTTTATTATATTTCAGGGATTTTACAAAAAAGAAAAAGCTCCTGTAATGATCAACTTATTCTTCCTTGATATAATACGAGACCTATACATTCGCGCCTTTATTTCGCATTAATGCATTTTTTCCACTTGCAGTCCGCGCTAAATTATTTTTTACTTAAACTCTCGGAATTGTTAATTTGCCGAAAAAAACTGATTCCATATAATAATCTGTTCACTAATTGTACCTGCTCGGGGCCTTACTGGGGAGTATTGGCCCTCAGCGTTTTTATTAGTATGCACTGCGTTCAGTTAGTGAGAGGTAGATAGAAAAGCATCAGCGAAGAAAAAAAAAGAACTTTGGTCTCGATTGTGCCTGTTTTTCTTGTTACATTGACGGATTAATCTGCTACATTAAGAGGCAATTTGGGAGAGGAGATGACATGATTTCATGTTAATTGCACTTGTTTCTATCCAGGTGCAACCCAAGATTTCCAAATCGAACTACAATCTCTGCAAAATCGTGGTTGTCTACACGGATAATCTGAAGTCGAACTAAAGATTGTCTTTGAAACCTGGCCTTTTCAAGGCGCTAGAACTTTTAAAAATATGGTCTTGGCTTTCACGTGAATGAAACTTTTTTTCAAGGCAAACTAAATGTATTAAAACCGTGGCAGGTTTAGTGAGATGAGAAGAACAATTTAGCAGCTCATTCTAACTAAGTAGAAGTCTAAGCTTTTCATTATTATGCTTTAACGCCATAATAATAAGGCATTATCCTCCTCCTGTGAATGATTTTGCACAGAAGGTAAAATAAGGTATTATTTTACTGACAATAACAAACTGCCACTGTCATTTAAACCTAAATGGAAAATATTTCCATATAAATCAATTTCTACAAATCTTTCCTTGTGAATTTCGATTACATCTTTACCAGTTTAGAGTTAGGGGGACATTAACAGTACTTAGGAGTCATAAACATATTGTCTCACCTTTTGATTTTCCAGAGGAAACAGAAATCTCCGATCAAGGATCTAATAGCGACCAATTAATATCACGTTTTGAGTGTATATTGAGCCATTAATTTTACTTGGGTAATTTACGCAAACAGCTGAACAAGTTTCTCATTTTCGCACCTTTAATTATAAGTAAACGGCCATTAAAATTAGGTAGTTAGTCACGTACACTTTAAAAATTTTCTCTAACCTGTTTTGTAAGATGTCTTTCCTATTGCTTTCTTCAATGAAGAGGTGACCAAACCGTGTTCCTTGATTTCCGAATCATCGTGAAGCTTTCTAAAAATAAACTAATGTATTATTTGGCGTGAAGTATTTTTGTGATGCTCTACCCTTGCGAAATAACTCTGAGAATTCCTAGGAATTCCTAAGAATTTGAGGTGTGAATTTTCACGGTAAATTTGGACTTGGAATTCCTAAGAATTCTTAGGAATTCCACGCTTAAATGGTGCTGGCTTGAAATTCCTAGGAATTCCTAGGAATTCCAACTAAAGAAAATCAAAGATAGAATTCCCAGTTACTTTCAGAAATTCCTAGGAATTCCAAGGAATGTTAAAGAATAACTGGGAATTTTTTGGAATATGTGGGAAAAAATAGGAATATGGTCAGGAATTTGTGGGAATAAATGGGAATTTCTTAAATAAGTGGGGGAAACATTAGAAACTTGACCCGAAATGGTAACAAAAAAACAGCTGTTGGACACGTAACAATATCCCTCAATTTAAAGGTCAGTTGCTGATATTTAAAGTAGACAAATCGAGGGTCTGGTTTTTTAACCAGGCTTGGACCGGGGCAAAACCCTGGTTTTCCCGGGCTCTTGGTACAAGGGCACATTCAGTTTACCTCAGAATGTCTGTTTTCAACATATCTTCAACAGGAGTTAAAATGATAAAATTAGTTAAATATTATTTTGTACCTTATATTTTTGTTTATGAGCCAAAATTGGAAATACAATTCAACAATCATCAAGTACCGCTTCACTGATTTTACATATAGGTCTTATCTGTTTTGGCTGCCTTTAGTTCACTTGCTGTTAACAGTCTTCTGAGTTCGGTCCTCTGATGGCCTTATACATGTGGTCCTAGGAAAAAAAATCGAAATTTTATATAAGTTCTAGACCTGTCATACACTCAACATTATTAATAGGTTGCAGCGTTAATTTTCAATAAAATAATTATAAGGTACATAGGTACATGTACAGGTTGTTATTCAAATTTTTCTTTGGTTTAAAAATTTTCAAACCAGTATAATTTTTATTTCCCTTTGTCTCAGATTCATTACCAAAATCTAAGGCAAAGGAAAATAAAAATTAATCTGGTTTGAAAAGTTTCAAACTAAAGAAAAATTTGAACCACAACATACATTATTTTACAATTACAGTTCAAGTAGTAAACAAAATAAAGTAAACAGTCAAGTAGTGTGTTCCAAAGATATGGAGGCCTGAGTGGCACAACAAGAATGATATCTGAAGCTAAGCTCTCACTTGAGTGACATTCACATTGCTTTAGCATTACAGTGATAGACCATTTGAAATCCTTAAAAACACTAACCAGAGAAGAATTTTCTGATACACCATAAAAGAACACTGTAGTTAGTGAATACATGGTGATGGCTTTCACATGTTCATGTATGGGGTTCTCAAAATTCTCAAACTAATAATTATGTTCTAATTGAATGAGTGGGAAGGTAAGACAAGAAAATGTTTCGCTTAAGGCTTAATGTTTGGCATATTGACCAAATGCAGGAGGTCTGTGTGCCCTGCCTGGACCTATGAGTGTAGATGTAGGTGTTGAAATGGAATGAGACCCCCACAAAAGCTGAATCTGAGGTGTTCCCTTTTACCAATCAGGAGCTCTAACCACTTTTATTGTACAGAATGTAGCTTACACATGAGTCTAGAGGAAGCTACATTGTAGGTCATTGCTTACAAGGTCACCATACAGTCAGGATGCCCTCAACACTGCCCTTTCTAGCAAAATGCAGGACATGATGTAGTATGAACCTAGTAAGATTATCTACCTCACTACCAGTTTCCTTGCAGCTTAACTTATTTAGTAAAATGTATCATGTAGTTCAGCTGGAGTGCAGAAGGTCAGGGGTTTGATTTAAGTCAAGGGATTATTTACTATAAATGTTCTGCTTGCTATATGCAACATGTTGAGCACATTTTTAAAATTTTTAATACATGTATGTTTTATCCTGGTTACTCCGCCATCTTAAAAAATATAATCATTTTGGTTAATGCATGACCAATCTCTGTAGTTATTTACAATATTTAGCACATGGTGTTTGTTTCAGTGACTGTTCAATATTGTAGTCACAATGTACATGTACATGAAGTCCACTATAATCTACATGAAGTATTCATGTCAAGCAGTTATCACCAAGGAGATATTGCCTTGATATGACATGAATCCATGGCAAAGTTCAACAACTCCAAACTCTGTGTACGTAATTCTGTCATAATCCCTGAAGAACAGCCTGCGACCCAAAGCCTATTTACATGTTACACGTACATGTACCACCGGTATGTTTAAAGAAAACAGATCTAAGGAATACAAATTGAAGTGTTACAATGAGGATTCTAATGTATATGTTTGAGTAACTTACCTGATCAAGTGTGATGCATTTCTTTGCCATGTACAATGTGCATCAACAAACTGTTTTGCTGTAGAACTGGGAGTACATACAATGTGTACATATGTAGACCCTGAAGAAAAATATTCTGATTAATAAAACTTTGGCTCATAAACAATAAATTAATTTACCATGCACTAATATTAAGCTAAGGTGAAGGTAAACCATACTCTAATTCTGTCTACACCACAGTACATGTAGTACAGTACTTTGCAGATCCTAGGAGATTGTTGAAGGAGCAATGTAGATGTATATGCATGCAGAGGTTCAGTTTTAACTGAAATTTAACTTCTAATATGTAACTAACAGTGTCAGCCATCTAGCCCAGTTGATTGCGCTACAGACTTTTCAATAAATTTTGCAATCAAAACAAGAATTAAGGTCATTCCCATGAAATAAAATTTGACATACGATTTTTGTCAAACTTTCACAAGTTGTTATCTATCGTGCAATGTTTTGAAATATAAGATAAAAAGAATAGGTCCCCATGTCCGTTCACGAGATATCATCGTCTCAAGTTACCCCATAATTCCATGCAATTTCGCCTGACAAACACATGTGTATTTGATCAGTTTATGCTACTTTCCATAGGAACAGGAAGCACATAAATAAAGCAAATCTTGAAACAATCTACTACATGTGAAATACCGATAACAAGGAACAATTTACTAGATGTTTTATGGCAGATGCTCGAAGCATCAGACGAAATTGACTTCAAACCTTACTCATGTGCGTGTTCTCGAGGTTGTAACTTCATCTCCATGAGTAATGCGTTTCTAGCAATAACCTTTTTTTCGAACATGTGTTTTTTTTTCCTAACTCTTTGAACAAAAAGAGGATGAACGGTAGGTCAAAAATAAGTGGAAAAAAAGATAGGTCACCATGCTTGTTTAAAAGTAAATGACCTTTCTTTTCCCTGGTGAGCTTAACCTCATAGGAAATCCATTACTCCCTGGACATGAGCACGCTGTGAGTGCGCGCTAATGACGCCACAAATCGTGTGCATTAAGGATGCGCAATGCAATAAAGGGCAATGACCTTAAAAAAATTAGTGTGATACAAAAGATGTTCAGTAAGTTTAATTAATATTTGGTTCATGCCAGTCATGCAAAGAACTTACTAGAATCTAGCCTGCAAGCAGGCTCACTAAGTGTGCTATTCGTGCAAGTATCTTGGCGGCGGAAGTCGGCAAGCAAAGCGGGCCGGCGAGAAGAATGGTGCAAGGAAAAGTGAGCCTGCAGAAAAGTCACTGAATTTTGAATTCTCTGCGTTCGTCCATGAACGGAGCATTCTGATTGGTTTGAAATGACACATGATAACAGACTTTATTATTGTGACAAATAACAAGTAAAGTGGTGTTATTGGTTGTCACCTTTCTCGGTTTCTTAGACTGCAAGCAGTCTCTTTCTTCTTCTAATTTTAGCGACAAGGAAAGCAGGACAACTGTTCACAGTCTGTTAGTTTTTCAATTGATTCAATTTCTTAACGTGACTCAGCTGGTTGCGTCTGGTTAGCGATTGCAGTTTTGTGTAATTTTTTGGAATAATGTATCAGCCACACTGGTTTTAGTGCATGGTGGTTTTCAAGCCTATCTTCCTGGGATCTCTGTAATGACAGGAAATGTAACATCTTTTTTTGACCATGCAATGGGCATTATCTTGCAGTCATTGTTACACTGAGTTCGGTTATTTGTCATTGTGGGAAGATGGTATCACTTGTTCCTGGTTACAGATATTTGCAACGCATAATGTAAGGGTGATTAGTCTTCTGAGGTAGCAGCTCGATACTCTTTGTTATTGCAAGTTTCATATCCCTGGAGTTTGATATTTTTAACTTCTAGTTCTATAGTGTATACTGATTTCGAATAGAACACATTTTTAAAATGTAGACTTTCAAAAAAGTCCTTTGTCCCATTTTATATGGTGCAGGACTTTGTCGCTCCACCGCTTTGCAGCCTAAAAAGCTTGCTCCACTCACTTTACAGCTTTTGTGCTCTGAAACTCGTGAGGTCGACTTGTGGCAAGTCTAATTTAAACGCAGCAAAAATTGTCAACTGTGTTTATAATTTTCTTTTACACTATTCTGGCACATTCATAAAGAACTCGATCCTCTCGAGTGTGAAAATCTGCTGTGGTGTTTGTTTAAATTTTGCTTCGCTTGCTGATTGGTTAGATAATTGATACCTTGACAGTTAAGACTTGTCACCTCACAGGGGCGGAATTGAAAATTCAACGGCTTTCGTGCAGGCTCACTTTTCCTCGCCCCATTCTTCTCGCCGGCTCACTTCGCTCACCGACTTCCGCCGCTAAGATACTCGCGCGAATAGCACACTAAGTGTGCCTGCTCGCAGGCTAACTACAGAGTCAGTTCAACACACTTTACACAGGGCACAAAATTGTGCCTAATACAGTTGCCAATGTGCCTAAACTTTCTGCATTGCCAACCAAATCCTGAAAATTAGTTGCCAAATTGGTAACAAGAATTCTTCATCACACCCTACCCAAAGACCATGTGAATTTTTCAGTTATAAAATGGGGTTGGAAGGCGTGCACCACTCCTACTTCACATCTTTGTACACTGAACTTTATGTACATGTGTGTCGACCAGTCTTTCGACCAATGCTGCTTCTTGCATTTTTGTAGTGGGTTTAGTTTGGAGGATTTTCAAATGGTGACTGAATTGAGCATTACAACTTAAATGTTGCATTTCCAAGACTTTGATCTTGAGGTCACATCGATCTTTCTCAGATCACTATATGATGGAGTTCAGTTAAATATGACCTCAGATTGTCTGTTAAGCGACATATAAGGTACGTTGAATTTACCTCATTTAAGAACTCGATAGGTTTTTCAGCACTGCACGAAAAAACGGATTTACAAGGATAGCAAAATCGCAGCAAATATGAAGTAAATACCATAAGTGATTATATTTGATCATATTTGGTCAAATTCAAATGTCATGTTTGCAGCACATTTGCATGAAAAGCAAATATGGTAAATACCGCGTTTACTCGATATTTATGCAACGTAGCAAATGTGAACAGGAAGTACACATTTGAGACGGATTTACTCCTACAGTAATTATGAAGTGAAGTTAAATATTTGCTGCCCCAAAAGATGGATTTGCATGGGTGGCAAATATGAACCAAATACCATGTTTGCTGTACTTTGATAATATTTGCACATCAGTCAAATTTTGTGTTTGGAGCACATTTGCAATCAAAGCAAAGTTGGTAAATACCGCGTTTACTCGATAGTTACCTGGACAGCAAATATGAAGCAAATGCCATGTTTGCTTTACTTTGGTCATATCTGCACGTAAATCAAATGACGTCTTTGCACCACATTTACAAACAAAGCAAAGATGGTAAATACCGCGTTTACTCGATGTTTACGTGGACAGCAAATATGAAGCAAATACCACGTTTGCTTTACTTTGGTCATATCTGCACGTACATCAAATGACGTCTTTGCACCACATTTACAAACAAAGCAAAGATGGTAAATACCGCGTTTACTCGATGTTTACATGGATAGCAAATATGAAGCAAATGCCATGTTTGCTTTGCTTTGGCCATATCTGCACGTACATCAAATGACGTGTTTGCACTACTTTTACAAACAAAGCAAAGATGGTAAATACCGCGTTTACTCGATGTTTACATGGATAGCAAATATGAAGCAAATGCCATGTTTGCTTTACTTTGGCCATATCTGCACATAAATCAAATGACGTGTTTGCACCACATTTATAAACAAAGCAAAGATGGTAAATACCGCTTTTACTCGATGTTTACATGGATAGCAAATATGAAGGAAATGCCATGTTAATTTTTTCTTTGGTCATATTTGCACATGAGTCAAATCTCGTGTTTGGGCCACATTTACCAGTGAAGCAAAGAAGGTGAATACAGGTCTTTGCTCCATATTTACATACCGTAGCAAACGTGATAAATTTGTACACATTTAAGACAAATTCACCCAAAAGTAATTATGAAGCACGGTCAAATACAGTGTATATACTGCACGAAAAGATGGTTTTACCTGAAAAGGAAATATGACAAAAATGCCAGGTTTGCTTTCCGTTGGTCACATTTGCTTGCTCTTTTAGGCAAAACTTAACAATAACCGCGACAACAACTGTACTCTAAAGCATGTTCAGCAAAATGCCAATATTTATTCTTATTCCAGGGAGTGTTAGTCTTTTTAGAAGCAACAGTTAATTTAGCTGACCGTAAAGATAATTTTAAGGGCTAAATACATGTATTATCACCAAAGTTTTTGTATATCAACTAATGCACCCAAGTTCCCTATTTCAAGTACAGTTCTACTTGAAATTATTAATTCAAATGTACAATATCAAATCAATTTTTGTGGTCACAAAACTAACAGCACACTATAACACAAAACGATCAGTTTCTTGAATTGTTATCAGTGGTGACCAACAAATTCTTATTTTTTCATTACCAGGTCAAAGTGTCATAACTAATCAATTTCTCTTTTGTAAAAACTGCCACCTTAAGTGTAAGAATACTAAAATTGCACAACTAATGACACTTTCGTCAACAAAGTAAGGGTGGGAAAAACAGAGTCACATGTTTCACTGGAAAGCTTTGCAAGAGCTAAACTGCATAGTTGTTTGAAAGCTGGTTGAAGCTAACACAGGAGTAAAAGGTTTAACAAATGATTCTTTATCTCTTTTTTTGAAACCGTTTCCACTGCTTATTTTTAGTTGTAGTTTGAACAAAAAGAATTAACAGGTATCCACATCATAAGCTACAAACTTGAATTCAAAACTGATACTAACCCTGGGTTAGCTTAATCCTGTTTTAAGCAACTGTGCTCTGATCTATTTTCTGAATGTCTTACAGGTAAGAGATTCTTCAACAGAATGCACTTTTCACTGCTTACAACTAAGTGCACCAGCAGCAATTAATTATGAATCAGTCATTTCCAGCAGTGCTCATTCCCCCCTGGCAAATGCCCCCAGGTAAGGTAAAAAAATTACATGTATGTTAATTTCTTAGTTTTTGGGCTTACCTTCATTCTAGTAATCAAAGCTAAATTGAACTTGCCCAATGAAGTTATCCCTAAAAGGAAGTTACAGTACTGTGACATGAAAATCATGGGATGGCAAATGCCCTGGGGTAGACTAATGCCTGGCCCCGTGAGGGACAACAGGAAAAATGCCCCACTCATGCCTGCGATTGGGGGGGGGGGATGGGCACTTCTGGAACTGACTGATGCATTACATGTATATATAATGACATTAAATTTCAGTGGAAGAGCTAATTATCAGGCTAGTGTAGTACTGTAGTGAAAAAACAGTGTCTCCCATAAGCACTCGGTGCTAAATTCCACTTACATGCTTGAATGATGTTATGACAAGAACTGTAAAGTAGGCAGCTGAGCAGTTAGTTTTTCATATGAACACTGATCCCAATGACCTGTTAACTGAATGAGAAGGCTGGGTGGGAAACATTTGATGGAAGGCCTTGGGGTTGTCAACTGGGAAGCAAAGGTTTGTGCACCAAGATCAAGAGCCGTACATTTTCCCATCCAGCCTGACCTCAGTCAATTAGTAACCATAATTCTATTCTTGATTTGATTGAAAAATTATGAAAACATCTTAGTGAATACTCAAATGAAAATGAATAATTTTTGAATGTTCAGTTCCCTCTATAAACATGCCATTGGTACATCATGGTAGTTGTATGCAGCAAAACAAGTCCAAAATGAGCTTACCCAGAAGTCTTATTCAGTACATGAAATGAAATCCAGTAGTTTGTTTTATGATTAAAAATCATTCAAATCATTGGGTCTTGCAACCTACACACCCTTAGAACCACAGGAAATGACCAAACATGCCACTTTAAATACAACAACCACGATACCTTCAAATTGTGATCAAAGAGGGAACTGGGCACAGCACATGTACACATGCTAAATGAACCAAAAGAAATGTGTGGGCCCAAATCCAGCCCACACATGCTAGCTTATTAGGTTGCTTTCTATGGAATTGCATTAACAAGGCCAAATATTGACTACTTTAGAACCAATTTTTGTTGTCAGCAGTTTTTCTTTTTTTTCTTTACTGCATGTAAAGGGTTTAGCGTCTCCAGGAACAGTGCAAGCATAAGGATTGCGTTCTTTTTTTGGATTGGCATAGTCTGTTTCATTAACAATTGTAGGACATTTGCATGATGGCATCATTGACTACAACTACCACAATCAAATTAGTTTATCCTTTCTTATTAAAATTGTGTAATCCCAGTGAAGTTTAATGACAATGGACCTAATTTGGGTGTATGAACAATGAGTGAGTCAGTGAGGCATGTTTGTTAGCGAGCCAAGAGTGCAAGATGCAAGGCACATAGTCACATGCAAGGCACAGTATAATATTAATATTAATCCTACTGTAGTTTTCTTTCCCTATCTTCGATTACTCAGACCAGTGAGGCAGCAATTTCCTTTGATTATGAAGGTCATTTCTCTTCTCGATTGCTCTTTAATTTATCTGTCTTTATCCTGGAATTGTTTTGTTTTGTTTTGGTCATGGCAACAGTCATGATAAAAATGTAGCTTTGATTCCCATAAAACAACGAATGCAGTAGGCTTTTAACTTGTACTGTCTAAATAGGTGGATTTGCAGTGGTGCAACAGATGTAAGAGTAAGTCAAAACATCTAAATCGAGCACGACATACAATGTTCTTACATGTACGTGTACACTGCTGAACTCAGCAACTGTTATATGACAGTTTGCTTAAGTGTTTGACCGCTGTGGACTTGCTGACTCAATTGAATTTCTCAATTTTCTTCAGCATTGCATGCAAGAAACACTCCATTTCTACAGCTGTACCCTTAACCTTTTTCTTCAGAATTGTGGACTTACATGTTTGTGTTGCTCGTGCGACTGGCTGGCATGTTGGTAACCCTTAATCAGAAAAGAAAAACTGAAGGATTCTGGTAGTTGTAGTCAAATGTGTCCCATTCTGAGCTGTGCTAGTGTACTTACACTTGTAAGATAACAATTTGGATCTTAAAATCATCATTGGTGTCTGCCTTTGATACCTAATGTTCAGCAGATAATCCCTCCTTTCCATCCACTTGTTCTTCTTGTCCGTCTTGACTAATTTGTTGCCCAATGCTGTTGTCTTTTTTTTCTGTGAAGACACAACACAGTCAAACTAAACCATGATAACTAAAAGATACATGTCATACTATTGCATTTTAAGGCTGCGATTTGTCAGCCACGATAAATTGGGAAGCGAATTGGTTTATGTATAGTGCAAGCACTGCACATGCATTTTTTTTTATAGTAAAAGCTATTTATAAAACGTTTTGGAAAACAAAATGGTAGGTGCTAGATAGTTAGTTTGTTTTCAGCTAAAATACTGCAGATATACAGTAATTTGTTTTGCCCCAATTCTTTTGTAGGTTGCGTTTTCGTTCTTAAAATCGGGCCCGACACATGAAAATCTGTGAAGCGGTCACGGATTTTTCTGAATCGGCCGGTTTGTCGGATTGGAGTCGCGCCCCCATCGGATTGCCATTCACAGGCGCTGATTCGCTCCCCGATTTGTCGTGGCCGACAAATCGGCCTGACAAGTCGCAGCATGTAAATTAGCCTTTTGTTGCACACAAATATTTACTTTGCTCTGCAGTGGAGGTCGGTACTGTGGGAAAAACTAAAGTAGACACATTTTTAAAAGAGCAATTTTGAAAGTCACAAAACAACAATCAAGAGTAAACAATATCAATGAATGACGTCAAATGATTTTAGCAATTAGTGAGAATCAATGAAGAAAAAGGTTTGTGACCTTTATTAATTTAGATTGCTGATAGCAATGAAGAATGCTTGTTATTAATTGCCATAGATCCCAGAAGTTCAGACTTTTAACAAAAACACACAAATAAAAAACAAGGTCACTTCTTAGGGCTATCTTCCTTCCAAAATAAACATCAAAACATAGAGACAAAATAATTTCAATAGACAAAATTAAACAGTAGATTGAGGCAAAGACTATTGTGCACCTGTCATTTAAAAACCCCGAACCCCCCCCCCCCCCCCCACCCCTCGGGCATGACCAGGGCATTCACTTTTTATGCAAATGAAAGCCAGTGAATTCCCCGGTCCCCAGGGGAAAAGTGAATGGTGAACTCCCCACCCCCATACATGTATGTCCAACAAACAGGGTACTCCCTTTTAAATGTCAACTCGTAACAAGGGATGACAAATATGATGATAGCCGTGAAATGAAAACATTATGTGGCAACACTTGAAACCCCTCCATGGACAAGAAAAGACAACTATTTCAACATAATCTTTCTATTTTACATCTTGATGGCAGAAAATGCAAGATCACAACAAATTACAACTCAAGTTTTAGCAATAGTCTTCTGAAGTTAGAATAACTCAAGCTTAACAAATGTATTTCTTGTCAAAATGAAAGTAGGTCACCAGTAGACACTAATCGAAACAACACAAAACAACGCGTAACTTAATCATTAATATTAACATTGATAATAGCTTAACTTGTTCATCGATAGGTCAAGTCAGTGAGTTTAAATGCATAATATTTTAATATCTATACAGTATCATTGAAAATATGCCCACCTTTCCTTACTAGACTTAAGAAATCTTCGGCTACAAGGGCCTTTTTTAAACCGGAAAGGCAGAAAGACGTTTCTCAGAGCATTTTAATTTGCAGCTTTGTATTGCTTCGCTTTACAATTCGCTTCGATCGTTCAATCAAACGAGTGATGATAATGTATGCAAAATTACTATGTGGCATGAAAATGAAAACCGCTGACCATGGAGTAACTGCCCCGCTTATTCCCTGGCCAGGGAGGCTAAGGCCGTGATTTCTTGTGTGTTCCCCGTCTACCGGGGGACGAAAATGGAGTGAATATGAAGTGAAAGTCCCCTCATTACCCCGGCCGTGCCTGAGGGGGGGGGGGGGGGGACTGGGGGTGTCAAATGACTTGTGCATTAGTCCCAAGACCTCTGGCCCCACTTGAAGAAGGCAAGCTGTGCAACTGAAATCACTAAAGATGGCTTTTTAAGTGATTGTTCTATAAGTTTGACTGCTAAAACCAATTACTAGCAATCAGAAAATGATAATTAATTGATAATTTATCAATAATTATTATTTCTGATATCAATTTCTATTGAGTGACTATAGTTACCGGTATATTGAGCATGTGCCTGGCAACAGCAACTGAGGAATATTATTTTTGTAATATTCAGTCTGAATGAAAAGCTTAACAACACTAAAACGCGACTTTTCTTTTAAAGTAATAATCTCTGTTAGCCTTCCAGTCGAAGGGGTTTCATGCAAATGCTGTATAAAAACATTACATGCACGTACGCCATACGCTCATTCACACGTCCTGTAGTTGCAGCAAAACAACACTTGTTTAAAACGTAAATAGGGAGCTGCACAATTTGTTGAGTATTCATGACTTGCTCTGGTTTTCAGAGAAACCGGTTGAGGTTAGGGGAAATCATTGAACACAATTCACACTAACCTTGAAAGTCCAGGTCGGTTGTTCGCTTCGATCGTTCCAGTGTCAACCGTGGAATCGCCAGAACATTGTGAAACAGTTTCTTAGAGACCCGTCGGCTTCTGGTCCTTCATTCTGACCTCTGTGAACTGCTTTTACGACGTGAACCTCGCTATTTTCTACCATTTTTGTTACGAAATGAAACGAAGTCCTTCTGTTTCAGGCTTGAAATAAACGCCTACCACCTAGGGCTGGGCGCGTATAGCAAAATTTTTATAACGGCTTTCACAGAATAAATTAACTTGAAAAGAGAGAGGAGGGGAGGGGAGGGACGATAAGCACAAACTCAATTTGCTTAGAAATTTTAAATGTCATCCCTATCAAAAAGTAGCAATTTGAACAAAGTTACCCATCCTTTTCTCGAGAAGAGAGAATCAAGGTTAAACCTAACAAATTCATACCACCTATTCCTTCGATCTTCCCAGGGGGACTCCGGAAACTTCACACTCCTTTGACACTGCAACTGTCCAAAAGTATCGCGGGCGAATGTCGCGCGGGACTTGACGAATTTTGGCGCGGATGTTGTGAAAGCAAGGGCTATGGCTACATGTTATATTTTATAGTTTTGTACGTTTCTTGTTCCTGGTAAAATGAAAACGGTGCTGTTTCTAACTTTCGGACGTATCAGGTTCACCCAGCGCACGAAAATAGCCTTTCCACTGTGCAGTTTTAGCAAAATGGAAGCTACATACGGGTAGCCCACGTTTCGACTTGGATGATCAGCCCCGGTCATCAGCAAAAATGTCCACGTCTCATCCGAACAAAAAAGGAATTCATCAGTCCATGATGAAATGCATCGCTGTTGAAACTGGTAAGTTGACAAACTACTTTATTTTGTATTTGACTATTGGTCCTACTGATATCATCTTGGGCTTTCCAAAGGGCCTAGTATAAGGGAACGCTATTGGGAGCAATTTCAGAATACCCGGGCACTTCATTTAGGCTTACATCTTCTTCTTCTTCTCGGATAACCCACCTCCTTCTTAATGAAGATTCTCGTGAGCATCAGTACAGGTGCTATTTCTAAAATTCTCTATTTCTAAGATTCTCGTGAGCGTCAGTGCAGGTGCTTGGGAATTAAAAACTTAGGGTATGGTCAGTGGCTATTGGCAAAGTGGCACCACAGCCGGTCCTTAAAGGCTTCCAGGCTAGGTGCCAGAACCACGGAATCTGGGAGGCTATTCCAATCACGAACAGTTCTTGGCACGAATGACATTTGATGGTAATTTGTACGAGAAAATGGGACTTCATAGCCCATGCAGTTTACATGTCTTGATGGTCTCCTTTGCGGACGCATGAGTTGTTGAGTACCCAGGTCAGCCAAGCCGTTGTGAAGTTTGTACATCATGCACAGTCTCAGGGCTTGTCTTCTAATTTGGAGCGTATACCAGCCAAGTGTGTAAGAAGCCGCAACATTTGAATGCAAATTTGAGCACTACAAATTTTTCTAGGAATATTGCCAGTCTTATCTCATGATCAAATTGCACAAGAAGTCATGTGACTGCCTTTTATAGATATATTCTACTGTGAATATTACAGGTTTCAGTACAGTCAAAGCTCTCATCAGCGACCACCTCTGGAATTCCGAAAAGTGGTTGCAGCTAGAGCTGGCCGCTCATGAGAAGGAGCTCTTATTTAAGGGACCATGAGGTACAACAGAAGAGGATGGTCGCTTATGAGAGCTTTTAGCATAAAGCCTGGCATATGTTGATGGTCACCAATATTAAAATTTTTTATACAAGATTATCGCGCATGTACAAGTCAATGAACCATTAGTGCTTATGCTATGTATTACTCTGAATTTGCCCAAAAAGTGAGTAGTTTTATTACAGTGCTGCTTGCTGTACCCTTGCCACCAGACAAAGTTTTTCATTAGTTTGTGACAACTTTTTGACATTTTTCTGACAACTTCCTGATGGGTTTTGTTTCAACTGGCCAATTAGAATGCAAGAAATGTGGGAGGCGGAGTTGATAAGTTCCACACTCTCTCTCTCTCTTGTACCGTTGTCTGGTGGCAACCGTACAACATGCAGCACTGTAAAGTGTTGACTGAGCAGTCACTTACGAGAACTTAGAATCCAGGCAATAATTCACAAAAGTGGTCACACTGTCGCTTACGGGAACGATTGCTTATGAGAACTTTTGATTACAGAGTTTAAGTGATGTTCAAATGGGGTTTCACAATGTTGGTTGTAACTTGAGCTGATCGCTTACGAGAGTGGTCACAGGGAGGGCTTCGACTGTATTCTGATTGGTTCCCTAGCAACTTGAGGTATAATGTTATTGTTGCTGTTATTATTACAGTTTATTATTATTATTATTGTTATTATTATTATTATTTTAGTACATAAACCCATTTCAACAGCTGATACATGCATGTAATGCCCAAGGCTGAAAACAAAACTTTAATTTAAGGGCAACTTTTTTCTGGCATGAGTGTTATTTAGCAAATCAACCCCTTTCGGCAGTTGGCATATTAGAGGATAATGCCCAAGGTTGAAAGATTGTCCAAACAATGAACAGTTGAGTATAACAGAGTGTCTTATTAAGTGTGTGTCGGTAAAGCAGATATTCATTGTTACAGTCAATGTCATTAGTCAACATTATTTTTACCACCTTATTGACTGCCTCAATTAAAGTTTACTCTTGTTGTAAATTCAAACTACATGTATCTAAGTATACAGTTGAACCCCACTTAAGGATCTCAACCACTTTATCAAGATGCAACTGCCTCATTATTATGGCTACTATCAATGGGATACAAAAGGATATGTAAGCATTGCTCATATCCATGTTAAAATTAATATTCTCATTAAGTGAATTTGATTTACAGTGTACAAGTGTCACAAATGACCTTCTCAACCTTGTCTTTTTCAGATTTCTTGCCTTTGCGAACTACCACTCATGGGGCACTGGTAAATATTTTAAAGAACTGGACATTTTCTTAGAGGGACAACACATTTCTCACTATTTTGGATCGGCTTCGATCAGTATTTCATGAAAGCAAAATTTTGGTAAGAAAAACAGCATTACATGGCAAGTTAGATACAAAATGTATTTAGAAAATCTCAGCTAATCCACATCAATTTGTTTATGAGGTCTGATTGAACGAGGATGCTAAGAAAACAATAAGAAGAAATCGATGTTTTTGGCTATGCTTTTTTGCTCTATTACAAGTGAGACGATGGAGGCACTTCCTTTGTTAGAAAGACTGTCCACTGAGATGGCAGTTTTTTTTGTCACTCATTAAGTGTGGTTTGGAAAGATATTTGAAGTAATATATCAAACACGAGAAAGAGTGTTTCATCAGGAGTGTTTCATCAGGTGTTTGGATACCTGATGAAACACTCTTTCGAGTTTTTGATATGGCTTCTCAAACCATTCATAATTCTTGGAGAAATTCAAAGCAAACGTTCACAAAATCTTATGCCAATTAAGATCCGGTTATCCAAACCACTGTCACAGTTGTGGGTTCCTTTGTTTTCTCTTAATGAATTATGAATGAGTTTGAGAAGTGTTATTTCTATGTTCATTTTGCCAGTCCATAACTTAACTGATACAGGCCAGTCTCTCTTTGTAATGAGTCTTCTCAGCTCTCACAGCAGTAATGTTTGAGAAAAAATATGCAAGAATTGAAACTTGATTGAAGAATATGTGTTTCCTTGTGGCACTGGCAACCATTCCTGCTCTTAAGGTGACACAAGTTTTATGAGCAGGACTGCCAAGATGACACATCTTTTGCCAGTTTGCATTTGCTGTTGACACAAGAAATAAATGTCGATAACTCATGATTTAGAGCAGTTGGTAAAAAGCAAAACAAAACAAACAAACAAATAATCTAATGATAATGACCCGGCCCTGACTAAAAAAAAGAAAGCTCTGGTAAGAAAATCTTTGTACTAGGATAATTTCTTGAAGCAATGCATGAATGTTAGTCTACCACCATGGTGAGTAGAATTAAGGATGCATACAGCCTGTATAACGAAGTCTCGGACTGGCAAAAGGAACATAGGAATATTAAAAAAGTTCAAAGCAGCGACTTTTAGTGATAGCAGCTTTTAGCTGCTGAATTCGTGATTAACCTGAGCCATAGCCTTCTCACCTCTCACTTCTCACTTCATATTGACATGCCCTGAGCAGTTGATGAAAAGCAACGAAAAAAACAAACAAAAACAACAATAACAATGACAACAATTTATGATAATGACCTTGCCATGAAAACTTGAGAAGGCTATGGTTGGAAACCCTTTACAAGTATTAAGATACTGTCTTCAAACAGTTTGTTAGCCTACTGTCACCTGGCTAAGGCCCCGTTTACATGAGTTAACTCGTCCCGGGATGATTTTCATCTCATCACGGGGTGACTTTCATCCCGTTGTCTGGTCATTTACCTGTGAGTATTTACATGATTTGGAGCAAAAATGGGTTCGGGACGAAAGTCGTCCCAGGATGAAACTCATCCCGGGATGAAATAACTCATGTAAACGGGGCCTAAGTACATGTAGACTTAGGGACATATACTGCAACGATAACCAATCGTTGAATGCACACACTCATTTTTCCTACGCTTGGCACTGGTCACTTGTATTTGCTACTAGCTCTCATTGGCTCATTTGATTGCCTGTGTCTTATGATTGACCAGAGTAATTGTTTTGTTTAGGTTTTATAACACCTGCTGCATTTGAAAATGATGATTATTCTATAATGTAGCACCTGATCTGAGCTAACTCGTAAAATCTCCGGTTGGTAAATAAAAAGGCTCAAAACTGGTGGGTTGGTGCACCCACCATTCCTGGTGTGTTAAATGACTTTAAAGCCAATTATCTAACACTGCATGCCTCTTTATGTTAATGCCATGGTGTGTATGTAAATTTTTTAGGCAAGTTTTAATGTTTGGATGGAAGCCAAAATATGTTTGGTTTGAAAGCTGCCAAACAATACATTCAGTAACAAGACTAATAATTTCTATAAAGAAAGAGAAAAGAAAAAAAAAGACATATTAACAATTTTGTTTTCGCTTTGAGACAAGACCAACACTGCCTCTTGCATAGCAGTCATCTTTAGGCAGTCAGTGAAGCCTATTGCAAGCAAAAAATGCTGATCGTTCATGTCTGGCAGATTTTAGTACAAACAGCTCTGTGTTTCATACTTTTCAAAGTTAAAGGCAAGGAACAAGATAAGTGAAAAACAAAAAGCTTAAAGCCAGGAAGAAATATCCAAAGTCAAGATCTCATTTGAAATCTAGAGAGAACCTTTTTGTAAGTGCAACATGCCATGAGAAAGGAATTTCATCTGCCAAGTTCATGCATCGCAGTCACAAATCGAATGTGACAAGAGATGAGTGACATTTTCTGTTTGTTCTAGTATTCACTGTTGAGTTTTCAAAATGTGGTCATGTTTAGGAAACCTAGTGCAAAGATGCAGTCATCTTAAGGCAGTCAGTGAAGCCAACTGCAAACAAAAAATGCTGATCTTCCATGGCTGACAGATTTTAGTGCGAACAGTTCTGTTTCAGACTTGTCAAAATTGAAGCTGAGTGAATAATATTAGTGAAAAAAAGGCTAAAAGCCAGGTAGAAGGATCCAAAGTCAAGAACTCATTTGAAATGTAGAGAAAAACGTTTTTTAAGTGCATTACATGTCATGAGAAAGGAATTTCATTAGCCAAGTTCATGCATGGCAGTCACAAATCGAATGTGACAAAAGATGAATGGCATTTTCTGCTTGTTCTAGTATTCACTGCTGGGTTTTCACAATGAAGTCATTTTTGGGAAACCCACTGCAAAGATGCAGTCATCTTTCATGACTGGCAGATTTTAGTACAAACAACTCTGTGTTTCATACTTTAAAAAATTGAAAGCAATGAATAAGATAAGCGAAAAAAAAAAAGCTTAAAGCCAGGAAGAAAGATCTTAAGTCAAGATCTCATTTGAAATCTAGAGAGAAACTTTTTGTAAGTGCATTACATGTCATGACAAAGGAATTTCATTAGCCAAGTTCATGCATCGCAGTCACAAATCGAATGTGACAAAAGATGAGTGACATTTTCTGTTTGTTTTAGTATTCACTGTTGGGTTTTCAAAATGTGGTCATTTTTAGGAAACCCACTGCAAAGATGCAGTCATCTTTAGGCAGTCAGTGAAGGCTATTGCAAACAAAAAATGCTGATCTTTCATGACTGGCAGATTTTAGTACAAAAAGTTCTGTTTCATATTTTTCAAAATTGAAAGCAATGAATAAGATAAGTGAAAAAGAAAAAGCTTAAAGCCAGGAAGAAATATCCAAAGTCAAGATCTCATTTCAAATCTAGAGAGAAACTTTTTGTAAGTTCATTACATGTCATGACAAAGGAATTTTATTAGCCAAGTTCATGCATCACAGTCACAAATCGAATGTGACAAAAGATGAATGACATTTTCTGTTTGTTGTAGTATTCACTGTTGGGTTTTCAAAATGTGGTCATTTTTAGGAAACCCACTGCAAAGATGCAGTCATCTTTAGGCAGTCAGTGAAGCCTATTGCAAACAAAAAATGCTGATCTTTCATGTCTGGCAGATTTTAGTACAAACAGTTCTGTGTTTCATATTTTTCAAAATTGAAAGCAATGAATAAGATAAGTGAAAAACAAAAAGCTTAAAGCCAGGAAGAAATATCCAAAGTCAAGATCTCATTTGAAATCTAGAGAGAAACTTTTTGTAAGTGCATTACATGTCATGACAAAGGAATTTTCTTAGCCAAGTTCATGCATGGCAGTCACAAATCGAATGTGACAAAAGATGAATGGCATTTTCTGTTTGTTGTAGTATTCACTGTTGGGTTTTCAAAATGTGGTCATTTTTAGGAAACCCACTGCAAAGATGCAGTCATCTTTAGGCAGTCAGTGAAGCCTATTGCAAACAAAAAATGCTGATCTTTCATGACTGGCAGATTTTAGTACAAACAGCTCTGTGTTTCATACTTTTCAAAATTGAAAGCAATGAATAAGATAAGTGAAAAAAAAAGCTTAAAGGCAGGAAGAAAGATATTAAGTCAAGATCTCATTTGAAATCTAGAGAGAAACTTTTTGTAAGTGCATTACATGTCATGACAAAGGAATTTCATTAGCCAAGTTCATGCATCGCAGTCACAAATCGAATGTGACAAAAGATGAATGGCATTTTCTGTTTGTTGTAGTATTCACTGTTGGGTTTTCAAAATGTGGTCATTTTTAGGAAACCCACTGCAAAGATGCAGTCATCTTTAGGCAATCAGTGAAGCCTACTGGAAACAAAAAATTCTGATCTTTCATGACTGGCAGATTTTAGTACAAACAGTTCTGTGTTTCATATTTTTCAAAATTGAAAGCAATGAATAAGATAAGTGAAAAAGAAAAAGTTTAAAGCCAGGAAGAAATATCCAAAGTCAAGATCTCATTTGAAATCTAGAGAGAAACTTTTTGTAAGTGCATTACATGTCATGACAAAGGAATTTTATTAGCCAAGTTCATGCATCGCAGTCACAAATCGAATGTGACAAAAGTTGAATGGCATTTTCTGTTTGTTGTAGTATTCACTGTTGGGTTTTCAAAATGTGGTCATTTTTAGGAAACCCACGGCAAAGATGCAGTCATCTTTAGGCAGTCAGTGAAGCCTATTGCAAACAAAAAATGCCGATCTTTCATGACTGGCAGATTTTAGTACAAATAGTTCTGTGTTTCGTACTGATCAAAACTGAAAGCAATGAATAAGATAAGTGAAAAACAAAAAGCTAAAAGCCAGGAAGAAATATCCAAAGTCAAGATCTCATTTGAAATCTAGAGAGAAACTTTTTGTAAGTGCATTACATGTCATGACAAAGGAATTTTATTAGCCAAGTTCAAGCATAGCAGTCACAAATCGAATGTGACAAAAGATGAATGGCATTTTCTGTTTGGTGTAGTATTCATTGTTGGGTTTTCAAAATGTGGTCATTTTTAGGAAACCCACTGCAAAGATGCAGTCATCTTTAGGCAGTCAGTGAAACCTATTGCAAACAAAAAATGCTGACCTTTCATGACTGGCAGATTTTAGTACAAACAACTCTGTGTTTCATACTTTTCAAAATTGAAAGCAATGAATAAGATAAGTGAAAAAAAAAGCTTAAAGCCAGGAAGAAAGATGTTAAGTTAAGATCTCATTTGAAATCTAGAGAAACACCTGTTGTAAGTGCAACATGTCAGAAGAAAGGAATTTCATTAGCCAAGTTCATGCATCGCAGTCACAAATCGAATGTGACAAAAGATGAATGGCATTTTCTGTTTGTTGTAGTATTCACTGTTGGGTTTTCAAAATGTGGTCATTTTTAGGAAACCCCCTGCAAAGATGCAGTCATCTTTAGGCAGTCAGTGAAGCCTATTGCAAACAAAAAATGCTGACCTTTCATGACTGGCAGATTTTAGTACAAACAACTCTGTGTTTCATACTTTTAAAAATTGAAAGCAATGAATAAGATAAGTGAAAAAAAAGCTTAAAGCCAGGAAGAAAGATCTTAAGTCAAGATCTCATTTGAAATCTAGAGAGAAACTTTTTGTAAGTGCATTACATGTCATGACAAAGGAATTTTATTAGCCAAGTTCATGCATCGCAGTCACAAATCGAATGTGACAAAAGATGAATGGCATTTTCTGTATGTTGTAGTATTCACTGTTGGGTTTTCAAAATGTGGTCATTTTTAGGAAACCCACTGCAAAGATGCAGTCATCTTTAGGCAGTCAGTGAAGCCTATTGCAAACAAAAAATGCTGATCTTTCATGACTGGCAGATTTTAGTACAAACAGTTCTGTTTCATATTTTTCAAAATTGAAAGCAATGAATAAGATAAGTGAAAAACAAAAAGCTTAAAGCCAGGAAGAAATATCCAAATTCAAGATCTCATTTGAAATCTAGAGAAAAACCTTTCTTAAGTGCAACATGTCAGAAGAAAGGAATTTCATTAGCCAAGTTCATGCATCGCAGTCACAAATCGAATGTGACAAAAGATGAGTGACATTTTCTGTTTGTTTTAGTATTCACTATTGGGTTTTCAAAATGTGGTCATTTTTAGGAAACCCACTGCAAAGATGCAGTCATCTTTAGGCAGTCAGTGAAGCCTATTGCAAACAAAAAATGCTGATCTTTCATGACTGGCAGATTTTAGTACAAACAGTTCTGTGTTTCATATTTTTCAAAATTGAAAGCAATGAATAAGATAAGTGAAAAACAAAAAGCTTAAAGCCAGGAAGAAATATCCAAAGTCAAGATCTCATTTGAAATCTAGAGAGAAACTTTTTGTAAGTGCATTACATGTCATGACAAAGGAATTTTCTTAGCCAAGTTCATGCATCGCAGTCACAAATCGAATGTGACAAAAGTTGAATGGCATTTTCTGTTTGTTGTAGTATTCACTGTTGGGTTTTCAAAATGTGGTCATTTTTAGGAAACCCACTGCAAAGATGCAGTCATCTTTAGGCAGTCAGTGAAGCCTATTGCAAACAAAAAATGCCGATCTTTCATGACTGGCAGATTTTAGTACAAATAGTTCTGTGTTTCATACTGATCAAAACTGAAAGCAATGAATAAGATAAGTGAAAAACAAAAAGCTAAAAGCCAGGAAGAAATATCCAAAGTCAAGATCTCATTTGAAATCTAGAGAGAAACTTTTTGTAAGTGCATTACATGTCATGACAAAGGAATTTTATTAGCCAAGTTCAAGCATAGCAGTCACAAATCGAATGTGACAAAAGATGAATGGCATTTTCTGTTTGGTGTAGTATTCATTGTTGGGTTTTCAAAATGTGGTCATTTTTAGGAAACCCACTGCAAAGATGCAGTCATCTTTAGGCAGTCAGTGAAACCTATTGCAAACAAAAAATGCTGACCTTTCATGACTGGCAGATTTTAGTACAAACAACTCTGTGTTTCATACTTTTCAAAATTGAAAGCAATGAATAAGATAAGTGAAAAAAAAAAGCTTAAAGCCAGGAAGAAAGATGTTAAGTTAAGATCTCATTTGAAATCTAGAGAAACACCTGTTGTAAGTGCAACATGTCAGAAGAAAGGAATTTCATTAGCCAAGTTCATGCATCGCAGTCACAAATCGAATGTGACAAAAGATGAATGGCATTTTCTGTTTGTTGTAGTATTCACTGTTGGGTTTTCAAAATGTGGTCATTTTTAGGAAACCCCCTGCAAAGATGCAGTCATCTTTAGGCAGTCAGTGAAGCCTATTGCAAACAAAAAATGCTCACCTTTCATGACTGGCAGATTTTAGTACAAACAACTCTGTGTTTCATACTTTTAAAAATTGAAAGCAATGAATAAGATAAGTGAAAAAAAAGCTTAAAGCCAGGAAGAAAGATCTTAAGTCAAGATCTCATTTGAAATCTAGAGAGAAACTTTTTGTCAGTGCATTACATGTCATGACAAAGGAATTTCATTAGCCAAGTTCATGCATCGCAGTCACAAATCGAATGTGACAAAAGATGAATGGCATTTTCTGTTTGTTGTAGTATTCACTGTTGGGTTTTCAAAATGTGGTCATTTTTAGGAAACCCACTGCAAAGATGAAGTCATCTTTAGGCAATCAGTGAAGCCTACTGGAAACAAAAAATTCTGATCTTTCATGACTGGCAGATTTTAGTACAAACAGTTCTGTTTCATATTTTTCAAAATTGAAAGCAATGAATAAGATAAGTGAAAAAGAAAAAGTTTAAAGCCAGGAAGAAATATCCAAAGTCAAGATCTCATTTGAAATCTAGAGAGAAACTTTTTGTAAGTGCATTACATGTCATGACAAAGGAATTTTATTAGCCAAGTTCATGCATCGCAGTCACAAATCGAATGTGACAAAAGATGAATGGCATTTTCTGTTTGTTGTAGTATTCACTGTTGGGTTTTCAAAATGTGGTCATTTTTAGGAAACCCACTGCAAAGATGCAGTCATCTTTAGGCAGTCAGTGAAGCCTATTGCAAACAAAAAATGCTGATCTTTCATGACTGGCAGATTTTAGTACAAACAGTTCTGTTTCATATTTTTCAAAATTGAAAGCAATGAATAAGATAAGTGAAAAACAAAAAGCTTAAAGCCAGGAAGAAATATCCAAATTCAAGATCTCATTTGAAATCTAGAGAAAAACCTTTCTTAAGTGCAACATGTCAGAAGAAAGGAATTTCATTAGCCAAGTTCATGCATCGCAGTCACAAATCGAATGTGACAAAAGATGAGTGACATTTTCTGTTTGTTTTAGTATTCACTATTGGGTTTTCAAAATGTGGTCATTTTTAGGAAACCCACTGCAAAGATGCAGTCATCTTTAGGCAGTCAGTGAAGCCTATTGCAAACAAAAAATGCTGATCTTTCATGACTGGCAGATTTTAGTACAAACAGTTCTGTGTTTCATATTTTTCAAAATTGAAAGCAATGAATAAGATAAGTGAAAAACAAAAAGCTTAAAGCCAGGAAGAAATATCCAAAGTCAAGATCTCATTTGAAATCTAGAGAGAAACTTTTTGTAAGTGCATTACATGTCATGACAAAGGAATTTTCTTAGCCAAGTTCATGCATGGCAGTCACAAATCGAATGTGACAAAAGATGAATGGCATTTTCTCTTTGTTGTAGTATTCACTGTTGGGTTTTCAAAATGTGGTCATTTTTAGGAAACCCACTGCAAAGATGCAGTCATCTTTAGGCAGTCAGTGAAGCCTATTGCAAACAAAAAATGCTGATCTTTCATGACTGGCAGATTTTAGTACAAACAGCTCTGTGTTTCATACTTTTCAAAATTGAAAGCAATGAATAAGATAAGTGAAAAAAAAAGCTTAAAGGCAGGAAGAAAGATATTAAGTCAAGATCTCATTTGAAATCTAGAGAGAAACTTTTTGTAAGTGCATTACATGTCATGACAAAGGAATTTCATTAGCCAAGTTCATGCATCGCAGTCACAAATCGAATGTGACAAAAGATGAATGGCATTTTCTGTTTGTTGTAGTATTCACTGTTGGGTTTTCAAAATGTGGTCATTTTTAGGAAACCCACTGCAAAGATGCAGTCATCTTTAGGCAATCAGTGAAGCCTACTGGAAACAAAAAATTCTGATCTTTCATGACTGGCAGATTTTAGTACAAACAGTTCTGTGTTTCATATTTTTCAAAATTGAAAGCAATGAATAAGATAAGTGAAAAAGAAAAAGCTTAAAGCCAGGAAGAAATATCCAAAGTCAAGATCTCATTTGAAATCTAGAGAGAAACTTTTTGTAAGTGCATTACATGTCATGACAAAGGAATTTTATTAGCCAAGTTCATGCATCGCAGTCACAAATCGAATGTGACAAAAGTTGAATGGCATTTTCTGTTTGTTGTAGTATTCACTGTTGGGTTTTCAAAATGTGGTCATTTTTAGGAAACCCACTGCAAAGATGCAGTCATCTTTAGGCAGTCAGTGAAGCCTATTGCAAACAAAAAATGCCGATCTTTCATGACTGGCAGATTTTAGTACAAATAGTTCTGTGTTTCATACTGATCAAAACTGAAAGCAATGAATAAGATAAGTGAAAAACAAAAAGCTAAAAGCCAGGAAGAAATATCCAAAGTCAAGATCTCATTTGAAATCTAGAGAGAAACTTTTTGTAAGTGCATTACATGTCATGACAAAGGAATCTTATTAGCCAAGTTCATGCATCGCAGTCACAAATCGAATGTGACAAAAGATGAATGGCATTTTCTGTTTGGTGTAGTATTCATTGTTGGGTTTTCAAAATGTGGTCATTTTTAGGAAACCCACTGCAAAGATGCAGTCATCTTTAGGCAGTCAGTGAAACCTATTGCAAACAAAAAATGCTGACCTTTCATGACTGGCAGATTTTAGTACAAACAACTCTGTGTTTCATACTTTTCAAAATTGAAAGCAATGAATAAGATAAGTGAAAAAAAAAAGCTTAAAGCCAGGAAGAAAGATGTTAAGTTAAGATCTCATTTGAAATCTAGAGAAACACCTGTTGTAAGTGCAACATGTCAGAAGAAAGGAATTTCATTAGCCAAGTTCATGCATCGCAGTCACAAATCGAATGTGACAAAAGATGAATGGCATTTTCTGTTTGTTGTAGTATTCACTGTTGGGTTTTCAAAATGTGGTCATTTTTAGGAAACCCACTGCAAAGATGCAGTCATCTTTAGGCAGTCAGTGAAGCCTATTGCAAACAAAAAATGCTGACCTTTCATGACTGGCAGATTTTAGTACAAACAACTCTGTGTTTCATACTTTTAAAAATTGAAAGCAATGAATAAGATAAGTGAAAAAAAAGCTTAAAGCCAGGAAGAAAGATCTTAAGTCAAGATCTCATTTGAAATCTAGAGAGAAACTTTTTGTAAGTGCATTACATGTCATGACAAAGGAATTTTATTAGCCAAGTTCATGCATCGCAGTCACAAATCGAATGTGACAAAAGATGAATGGCATTTTCTGTTTGTTGTAGTATTCACTGTTGGGTTTTCAAAATGTGGTCATTTTTAGGAAACCCACTGCAAAGATGCAGTCATCTTTAGGCAGTCAGTGAAGCCTATTGCAAACAAAAAATGCTGATCTTTCATGACTGGCAGATTTTAGTACAAACAGTTCTGTTTCATATTTTTCAAAATTGAAAGCAATGAATAAGATAAGTGAAAAACAAAAAGCTTAAAGCCAGGAAGAAATATCCAAATTCAAGATCTCATTTGAAATCTAGAGAAAAACCTTTCTTAAGTGCAACATGTCAGAAGAAAGGAATTTCATTAGCCAAGTTCATGCATCGCAGTCACAAATCGAATGTGACAAAAGATGAGTGACATTTTCTGTTTGTTTTAGTATTCACTATTGGGTTTTCAAAATGTGGTCATTTTTAGGAAACCCACTGCAAAGATGCAGTCATCTTTAGGCAGTCAGTGAAGCCTATTGCAAACAAAAAATGCTGATCTTTCATGACTGGCAGATTTTAGTACAAACAGTTCTGTTTCATATTTTTCAAAATTGAAAGCAATGAATAAGATAAGTGAAAAACAAAAAGCTTAAAGCCAGGAAGAAATATCCAAATTCAAGATCTCATTTGAAATCTAGAGAAAAACCTTTCTTAAGTGCAACATGTCAGAAGAAACGAATTTCATTAGCCAAGTTCATGCATCGCAGTCACAAATCGAATGTGACAAAAGATGAGTGACATTTTCTGTTTGTTCTAGTATTCACTGTTGGGTTTTCAAAATGTGGTTATTTTTAGGAAACCCACTGCGAAGATGCAGTCATCTTTAGGCAGTCAGTGAGGCCTATTGCAAACAAAAAATGCTGATCTTTCATGACTGGCACTTCTGTAAAATGGTTTTAGTGAGAAAATGCTCATTTGAAAGAGAATGAAAACGTTAAAGAAAGATACAGATTTCATTTGTCAAAGCAATAATGTTTTCCGGGGGTGGTACTTGACTCATGTTTGGGTGTAGGGGTACCGGTGAAGATCTGATACCCTGACCCTGTTTAGGACAAAAAGCCGTAAAATACCAATCCCGTTTAGGACAACACCCTCTATTTTAGGTCCCTGTTTAGAACAATTGAAAAAAAATACACACTTTCTTCACGTTCGAGACAATTTTACAGGAATTTAGAAACTGGGTGGCAAACGTCAGGTTTCCGATCTATGACTGGCTATGTATAAGTGACAACGGTGACAATCGTGCAGCCATACCTTGTTTAGGACGCGTTCATACCCTGTTTGGGACAAACTCGCATAAAAATTATATACCCTGTACAGGACAGAGAGGCCAAAAACCTTACCCTGTTCAGCGGCAAAATTTTAGATATGTTGAATATCCTTTCTGGCCGACTCAGCTTGGAGTCCTAGCATCACCATATGCCTGAGCACTTTTGGGATATGCAACATAATAAGCATTTTGAGACGAAAATATTTAGGAAAATGTTGTGAAATATGCAACATAATTACCAGATTGAGACAAAATGATAAGCAAGTGTTGTGCATCCTTGCTAATTCAAACATCGTGGAGTTCTTGAATCATTGTATGTCTGGGCACTTCTGGGATATGTAATATTCAAAGTCCCTCTGGCATAGAAAACATTTTTCTTTGTCCTTCTAATGAATCCACCTCCAAAATCCACTAGGGGTTGATTAGCACAAAGGACACGCGAGCGGACGCGAAAATTGCGTGTGGCGTGAAAACATGACGCGCGCGTGATCATTGTCCCATTGGAATCCCATAGTGCGTTTGATTGACATCGTTCAAGACTGAATTATCCAATGTGAGAACGAAAACTACTAAGATTTGCAATTTGTTTGGAGGGAAATAATTCGCTATTTTAAGTACGTTTTCAGCCCTGATTTACATACTTGTGCACTTTCTTACAGGGGTCAAAAAGGATTGTTTAGGACAAATTTGCTGATTAACAGTACACAAAATATGACTTGAAAATCTTCGGGCTTCATAAAAAAAAGAGTAGGTTGGCGAAAATGGAAATGGTTATATTTGCTTCTGGGGTAAATAAACCTAAATTTGCTGACTTGGTGTAAAGTTGGTGCAAATAAACAGAATTGCCATAATGATAGCAAATGCAAGGGTAAGATATCCAAATTTGTTTATTTGCTACTCAAGTAAATGTGACAGTACTTTGATTTACGCCACTTGTTTGCGTGTTCGGAGATGAGTATGTTTGCTCCTTTAGTAAATATGGGGTAAATAAACCTAAATTTCCTGATTTGACCTTGGCGTAAAGTTGGTGCAAATAGGCACAATTGCTATAATAGTAAATGTGAGAGTCAGTAATGTAAATTTGTTTATTTGCCACTCAAGTAAAAGTGATGGTAATTTGATGCAAATAAGTTGATTTTCACCATGTTTGCTTAGATTTACGGACTCCGTAAAAGTATTAATTTTTAAGGGTTGCAAAACTACAGCAAATAAATGTGAAATTTGAAAATTTACCTTGATGGCAAAACTGACACAAATCTGATGCAAACTTCGTGTTTACATTACATTTGCGCCTAATTTCAGCAGGAGCAAGTGTGTGTCTTTGCTTCGACAATGCCGCCTGTGCAAATTTGTGACAAATTTAGAGCCCTAAATTTGCTACATATTTACTTCAGTTGCAAAGCTCGGTAAATCCGTCTTTTCGTGCAGTGCAGCCTCTCATATTTGAATTTGTCACAGACAATTATTAAAGAATCTAAATTACTGTAATCTGCAACATGATGAGTTTCTTTCCTGATGTTTGTAATGCCCGGTCTGGCTTAATATTGTGTTTAATTCCATCGCAGGATGTTGTGTTTCGCATCACGGAGTGTGATCCAAAGACCCCTTTTGTCAAGAAATTGAAGTTTTAACATTTTTAAAGCTATATGTATGCAACGTTTAATAGATGGCTGAACTCTGCTTCAATCAAACATGTGTCTTTAACCCTCTTGACAATGTGAGTTTCACGTCTTGGGGTTTTATATGCCCACATGATAAATTATTGCTCAGTACATGTACATGTATCTAGGCACACACTGGACATTCACAAATGCTGGGAACAAACCCATGAATCTGGTAACCACTTTAAAATTGTTGATTGCAATAAAAATCTTCCATATGCAAACCCCTTAAAAAGGAAACTTTTAGAAATGCACAAAATTCCACCTTAAGCCACTGGAGCATTGTCAAATGCAAATGAGAAAGACCTGAAGTTGCTATTATTGTAGGTCTCATTCTAATTTTATGAAATCATGTTGTTACATATCAGTATCTTTGATTTAAAAAATCAATAATACATTTAAATCACACAAAACGTTTAAGAGCTCACTCCTTCTAACTTGGCAAATGTATGTTCATTTCAAGTTCAATCACCTTTGACTGGTTATTGAAGAACAATTTACAGATGTAGGCTTTTAATGCATTCAATTTAATGTGCTCACATATCTGAGAGAAACTGAATTGTTGCTTAGCGTGTAGGCAACATGAAATTACCTTCAACTAAACTTATTATGAAAAGCGTTAGTCACTCTGCTAACACATGGTTTTGAATTCGTTATTACATGTACTTTTAACCAGTGAGAATAAACACAGGAATTCGCCCTAATGAATCATCCATAATGATTCGTGTGATGATTCTATTGACTAAAAGAACCATTCAAAAATCATAACATGATGTGATCACGACAAATGAAACCATATCATAATCAGAGCCATGATCTGTTGTGCATACATAGCATCATCTGTGGAATCATAACCCGGATTCTATGAATAACAAAACATCATCTCTAAATCATAATTCTGATCTCAGGTGTTCTGTTAAAATCATTTTGGAATCATAACCCTGATGTGGTGAGTGTAAACTAAATCATCTCAGGAATCATAACACTGATCAGTATCATCTATTCATCACAACTCTAATGTCACGTACACACATGACATCATCTTAAGAATCATAACCCTGATTTAAAAAATGTACAATATGCAGGTTCCGTGGCCTTATCAAACCCCACGATTTACTCGTTTCATTTTTAACAAGTTCAAGTCGACTTAACTAGTAATTGTTTTGTTAAAAACTACCAAAAACTGTTGCTTCTTCTCAGGCATGAGATATGGGCTCATATATCATAGCTGCCTCTAATTAAAACTCTTGAAGTGCATTAAACCTCTTTTGTTGTAATGGATGTCACAGATCTATATTTTTGGGAATTAAGTGTTGAGAGCACCAAACTGCTGAGCTGCCTGACCTCAACATCTAAATTAAGAATTTTTTTGACACCAGCTGATGAAACAATAGAATATTGATTTTATTAATTGTCTGATCACTAAACGATAAATAAATCTTAAAAGCAACCTACATGTTCCACACATGTTATATAGATTGTTACATCAGTTACCCTGGCATCTTTAATTTACACACTACTTGTGGCATCCTAAATTATGATGCCTGTTAATTAACTAAAGTGCTAATATCCCTCTTATAAATTGTCTTAGCACTAAATCAGTCAAATATTTCAATTACAACTGAATGCACGATTTTTTAAAAACATTTTAAGCAAAACAAAGTTCTCAGAATTATGGAACAAAATTATAACAAGTCAGAAAAGAAATGTAAATGAAAGAGAAAACGAAAAAAACTGAATGCAGGATACACATTTTGTGCAAAATGTAACATTTTCTACTCGCATCCAGTTCATGTCATCATATTGTGACAACGTAGTGCATTCCCCGTTAGTATAATATTGTCATCTAGCTTTCTTTTCAGTTGTAAAGCTACAGTAACAATATGCAGTTATTTTGATATCCTGATGAAAGAATTGTGTTCTCTTAAGCATATTTTGCAGTCATGTTACATATTCGCTAAGGTGCACATATTGTAACATGAAATAAATATTCCATTCCAAGCAAACAATTCCATTCAGTAATCTTTTTGGTTACACCTTCCCCATTAGGAAAAAGAAATAAACAGAAACAATTTCAGCATGTAATCATTGAGTCAGGACCGATTTCGACAGTATGACTTTGTTGTATGCAAATTGTTGACTCATGGCCTTTTTGATGCTTATATTTTGTTTCATGTATCCTTCAACTTGTCTATGATTGTTCCACATGACGAACGATTTTTGAAACATGTGTTGAAACCTGATACAACAATCATAGCCACACAGGCATTCGGTTCAGACCATGGTTGTTTGTGTTCTTTGTAGGATACTATTTTGTAGCAGTACATGCATATAAAGTTCGATAAAGTTTTACATGACTGGTCCTTTAAAGAAGAGGTTGTACTGTCTAAATCGGACTTAACTCATGCACGAGTGGTAAATTTGATTAATTAAAGAAATATTATGAGTTGCTCAAGGCACACCAGAAAAATTTATATTGATTTTATATGGCACAACATGTATGTATGTTATACTACATCTGATAAATGCCGAACTTCACGAAAATGGCATTTATAAGTTATCTTGACTTCTTTAACTTCCAGGCTGCAATTAATGGCCCAAATAGATTTACTTTAACCAATCCCGTACGAAATTTTTTGGCCTGACAGAACCAAAATCAGGCCTAACAAAGGCCTGATATAGTACACCAGAGGCTAACAAGAAGCAAAATTTAGCCTAACAATTTTATGTTAGGCTCCTAGCTGAAAGAGCATGACAAAAAGAAGTCTCATGTTAGGTTACTTGTCAGTCTCCAGCTGGACTACAAAAAATGACACTAGCATGCATTACATACTCTCATAAGGCATGCCCAATTTCAATAAAAACATACTTCAACTATGTTATAAAATTGGATTAAAATAATATTAAGCAGTACTTTGGGGGTTTTTTCATGGCATAGTCAAATTCCAAAACTTGTCAATTAGGTCAAGTAACTTGTTTCCAAACAGCCAAATCCAGTAATTAATTTCAGCTTGTCAAAAGTCATGTCTCCATTACAAATAGTCAATAACCTTAAACCTAAACATAAAAAAAAATTGAAAATTGGCAAGAAAATTGCCAATTTTGTTGCCTAGTATAGCTAGGCGAAGATTGTTAAAAAACAAAATTAATATTGCATCAGCAACAATAAAACTCTGTTTATAGGCACTAAATTTACTAAATTAAGGCATGCAGAATCGTTAATCTATAAATAAAAATAAATGCAGGAAAGTTAATCTATTATAAATATACCAGTTGTTGACGACCTTATGAGACTTTTATTATAACATGAATCAATTAAGACATATCTTCTCTGTTCGATGTAGCTGTTCAGGTGAACTGAAATTGAATGGGGTTAGTACAAGAGTATCATTTACATGGGATAAGGACACACTCAAGTAAGCTAAAGTCCCAGTACTACCAACTATGGTGACCAAGTTAAGGGAGAGACATTAAGACACACCCACTCAAATAAGCTAAGTCCCCAGTACTACCAACTAAGGTGACCATGGGAGAGACATTAAGACACACTCAAGTAAGCTAAGTCCCAGTACTACCAAATAAGGTGATCAAGGGAGAGACATTAAGACACACTCACTCAAGTAAGCTTAAGTCCCAGTACTACCAACTAAGGTGACCACGGGGGAGACATTAAGACACACCCACTCAAGTAAGCTAAGTCCCCAGTACTACCAACTAAGGTGGCCATGGGGGAGACATTAAGACACACTCAAGTAAGCTAAGTCCCAGTACTACCAACTAAGGTGGCCATGGGGGAGACATTAAGACACACTCAAGTAAGCTAAGTCCCCAGTACTACCAACTAAGGTGGCCATGGGGGAGACATTAAGACACACCCACTCAAATAAGCTAAGTCCCCAGTACTACCAACTAAGGTGACCATGGGGGAGACATTAAGACACACTCAAGTAAGCTTAAGTCCCAGTACTACCAACTAAGGTGACCAAGGGAGAGACATTAAGACACACCCACTCAAATAAGCTAAGTCCCCAGTACTACCAACTAAGGTGGCCATGGGGGAGACATTAAGACACACTCAAGTAAGCTAAGTCCCAGTACTACCAAATAAGGTGACCAAGGGAGAGACATTAAGACACACCTACTCAAATAAGCTCAAGTCCCCAGTATTACTGTACCCAAATTGTGAATTAGCCAATCAGAATCCTTGTTTACTGTCATGATTTCTATGATAGTTTTACCGAAGATCTTGTTTTTACAGACTTTTGACATTTTTTCTCCATTATGAGTTCTAACAATATCACTTAATTTGTAAAGACAATTGCACTTTAAATTTGGGCACACTGCCATGATTTCACATTCGTTATAAACTCTTAAATTAGATATTAACATAAGATCATTTAAAGTTTGAGGAAAAAATAAATGAAGAGGATGCTTAATTAATGATAAAATGAAATAAATAAGATTAACAATTATTAAGGAAAAAAGAGAATTGGAACAATTGTATCGCAATTTCAACTTAATAAGAATTAAACAAATCCACTGAACCATTGTTAAATAGTCTACTGACTCTTGATCAATGTTTTGGTTTGCTTGATCCTCCATTGAATTACCATGCTCTTGCTGTTCACTTGTAGTTGTGTGCTGTTAATCCATCTCTTGCTGTTCATGATGTGTATTTTTGTCCTGTTCATCCATCTCTTGCTGTTCATGATGTGTAGTTGTGTCCTGTTCATCCATCTCTTGCTGTTCACACGTAGTTGTGTCCTGTTCATCAGTTCCTTGCAGCTCTATACAATATACCAAGACCACAATTGTAAATGACCAGTACAATTGAAGGGTCCGGTGGAAAAAGGGTGTAAGTGATGATTTGAGGTTAAAATCGAAATTGCTCCTATTTAGCTGAACATTGGCACACAGGCTGGTTTTCATGTGAGGAACGCTGTTGCGCACTTATTTCTTGACCTGAGATCTAAAATTTGAAGAATTAACGTATTACTTTTGCTTAAAACTGACACAAAGAAAACAACAGGACCGCGGATTCTAGGTTGAATTCCTTTGTTTTAGTTCAGGCAGAGGACAAAAGAAATCTTTCACGCATCACTTGAGCGAGTTCAGTTCAACAAAACTTTTCACGCAAAAGTAATACGCTAATTCTTCAAATTTTAGATCTCAGGTCAAGAAATAAGTGCGCAACAGCGTTCCTCACATGAAAACCAGCCTGTGTCCCAATGTTCAGCTAAATAGGAGCAATTTCGATTTTAACCTCAAATCATCACTTACGCCCTTTTTCCACCGGGCCCTTCAATTATTTACCATTATTTGTTCATAAATCGCTTGGAGTGAGACCTTCAGTGGTCAAATTTTACTGTATTTACATGATGAATAGAATGGGCAAGAATAGGACAAATCTTTTACATAGAGACAAAGACTTAGAGGAGTCTCCAAGACAATGACATATTAAAAGCTGTACAACTTGTAACTCACACAGGTTGATTAAATGACTAATTGTTATAGGATTTGATTTATTTTAATTATTGTATTTGTCATGATCAGTGCCCAGGGGGGGGGGGGTACTCCCTATAATGGCCTGTACGGGGAGGCTCCGCCCAAAAGGGGTACCTTTTTCAGGCTTCAGGTATATGAAAGGGTAGGGATTTCATGAGCTGAGGTATATGAAAGGGTAGGGAAATCTGTCATTTAGGTATTTCAAAGAGCCTTTAATTAAAATATTTTGAGTAGACGCATCTTATGACTGTATCTTTTTAATTTATAAAACACCATTCTCGTCCCCAGAGCCCACAATCCTTTTGGTCTGCGCCAAGGATCGAGACCTCTGGCAGGGGCCAGGTAAGGCGCAAGCGCAATAGCTGCCCATTTTTGTAACCGATAGTAACCGTTATTGTTCAAATTTCTGAGGCTGCGCACAAAAGCCGGAAGTCCGTGATTCGCGGACTTCCTGCTTCGGTCCCTGCCAGAGGCCTCGATCCTTGGCGCAGACCAAAAGGATCGTGGGCTCTGGGGACGAGAATGATTAAACACTACATGAAAATGACAAGGAGACTTCCTTCCAAAGGTTTAGAAAAGGGATTCAGTGTTCTTAAGTAGGTATGTGAAAGGGGTACCATTTTTCAATGGAAGGTCTACGAAAGGGGTACCTTTTCTGTCAAAAATGGTATAAAAAAGGGTAAGGGGTTGGAACTCGGGGCGGAGCCTCCCCGTATAAAGCTTTGTTGAGTCCCCCCCCCCTCCCCCGGATCAGTGTGTCCAAACTAACCCATAATTTGTTAAACTTTCATTGTTATAAAGTTAAGGAGTGAAACTATTGGACGTGCAGATCCAGAACATACCAATGTATTCCTCGCTGTCTTCACTCTCTTCAGAGATATTGATTTTATCTAGCAAATCAAAACAATAATACATTTTATTAATAAGGAAAACAAAACCTCAAGCATAGGCCCACTATGGTGTAAAATGAAACAAAACTAAGTGTATAAAAGGAACTGTGGAATTTTGGCAGAAATAATCTACTCACCCTTTATGACAACATTTCCTGTAAACTCTTCATCTGAACTGTTGGCTGGATTATCTGAGATGTCATGCTGATCGCCACCACTAGATTCTTGACTGTCAGAATGACCTATATTATTTTATATCAAAAGAATTACAATTAATATTATAGTCAAAATATCCTTGTATTCCTAAAGGATTTATAATCACTGACATGTGTTCATGTCATTTTTTTGCATGTAAGCTGGCCCTTCTAACGTTGTTTATTGATTATGCACCACATTCTCTGTAGGAGTGGCATGTGATGCTTTTCGATTAATAGGTCACATTATTTCAAATACATATATATTATTTGCCGGCCGGGAGGTCCGTATTGAGAAAAACTGTGCCAGAGGTCTTGAGTACGGCCCGAGGCCGCAGGCCGAGGGCCGTGCTCAAGACCGAGGGCACAGTTTTTCTCAATACGGACCGACCAAGGCCGGCAAATAATATTTTTATTTTTTTCTTGTTGTTTTTCAAAAGTTAAACGTGTCTTGTTGTTTTCGGAAAGCAACGTTTTGCAAGCGCGCGTAAAATGAACCATGAAACGAAGCCGTTTGTGACACCAGAGCAGCAAAATACGCTTTTTTACTCTGTTAAAACTCAGAAATCACAGGAAGCAATATAACTAAAAGAAACCCCTTTATTTTCCCAAATTTCGATACATGTAGCTAACTCCTGCTCGATTTACTCAAATGTTTGTCGAAAGGGAAGAGGCGATTTACATTGTACAACCTTCGGTATTTTAACAAGAAATTTTGGAAAGAAAGTTTTTAACGACAATGTACAAAAAATTTCAGAATTCTAAGTTTCGGAGAACGTTTTAAAGATTTTAAAGGTTTTAAAAACCCATTACAAATTCCGTTCCGTTGACCGCGGTCAAGATCGGAAAATTCCGCCCGCTCCCGGAACCAATCAGATTGCAGGATTTGGTTCATCTTGCCCGCTCACGCGCTGAGAAAAAAATAAACAGTTAATAATGATTTCTGGCAACCTTAACTTACATGCTTGCTGCTCCTGGTTTATGCATTTCTCCCCCTCAAATTCAATGATCAAATCTAATTCTTGATTACAACCTAAACAAAAAGAAAGTGTAAAATATTGTTTATTAGCTAGACTAAGTTGCATCTTATCATTTTTTCCCAAAAAGATTCTTTCCCATAGTCAAGGGTATTAACATTGCTATGAATTTTTTAAAAGAAAGTGAGTCTATATTTGTGGCTGTATAAAGAACTCACATTCGAATTCCTGTCCTTGCAAATCTGTCAGCTCTTCAGAACATGAATCATTGTTTTCAGACCCTGTATTTTAAAAACAACAGATAGTGAATTCTTATATGCTGTAAAAATTAACCATGAAAAATCAGTCATGGTAAAGGGTTGAAGTGTAATCTTCCTTAAAATACAAGACGATTGAGAAAAAAAGTGAGAGAGGAAATAATAAATTAAATTTGTAGTCGGACAAAAACTCAGCTATAACAGCATTTACAAAGAAAAAATTTTGGCTTTCGTTACTTTTAGGGGACTCGCGCTATATACAGAAAAAAATTGTCTGAATGCACGCGCAAAAATGACGAATTAATTTACTCGCAAAATGACGAATTCAATTAACTGTACAAAGTTTAGCAATAACTAAATTCAACAATAACAAAGATACCGTCGTAGAATCAGTGCTTAACCCTAAATAGTGTAGATGAGTTCTTAGGCCTAATCACTATCGACCAGTGCTTAACCCTAAATACTGTAGATGAGTGTTTAACTGTTATTCATTTTGTTTTCATTTGTTTTTCTCGCTAATAAGCGCTCGTCATCAAATTTGTCACTCGTCATTTTTGCGCGTGCATTCAAACAGTTTTTCTCTGTTTTTTTTCCTATATAGCGCGAGTCCCCTAAAAGTAACGAAAGCCAAAATTTTAAACCTGTGCTTAACTAAACAGCTTTAAAACGTGTTTAAGTTGTTTGTTTCAAGTTAAGTAACATTCAAACAAAGATAAAGAATCACACTTACCGCGTATTGAAGACAAGGAGCGGTGCCTCTTAACAGCATTTAAGGACCGAAGCTTCCCTTTGCAGTCTGTGCAAAAGCATTTCCTTTTACGCAGAAAGCGAGAACTCAAATTGTACACGGTTGACATGCTGGAAAAAAAGCCTTTTCAGGTTCAAAAAGCCACTAAATTTCTCAGAAAATGAAACCATTAGAAACATCCTGCGACGCCGTCTCGTCTCGTAATCCGGATTTTTGGAACATGACGCGAGCGCTTTGTTTTCAGCCAATAATTGGAAGGAACCAAATCGAGGGAGCCAATCATGAACGTCCACATCGTGCAGTGGCGGGAAAATGGCAACCGCAACGCGGGTCGGCAGACAAAATTTTTTCTCCTTGGAAACTTTTTTTCGACGGAAACTTTTTTGAAGTGTCCTCTTTTGTTGGTTTTCTTTTGTCTTTTTGTTGGCTTTCTTTTTGCCGTAAAATGGAAGTCCACGATCCCAAGGAACTGCTAGAAGTCATTATTGCAAACGAGAGTGCAAGAGATTTGTTGCAAAGTTTTATATCAGAAACAGTCAGGCCTGAGGTAAGTGTGTAACAAATTTGGTACGAGACAATTTTGCATTTTATGAAATTAAAGGGTTTGTTTCTGTTTAACGTCGCACTTTGTGTTCACAGCAATTACCTCCATCTGAAGCCATTCCACTGGTAAGCTGTTTAATATTTTTATTTGTAACGGGAAACGTATTAAAACTAGACAAGTTACTTTGGCAAGTCATAAACTGGTACAGTTTTCGCACGACAAAAACGTATAATTTGCAAACCCAACGCATATATGTAACACAAATTGTCACTTAGAATGTTTATGCTTAATAGTTCCAGTTTGTCATGAGTGCAAGAAAATAACAGAACTGTGTGAAGTCAATATTTATATTTCCATTCAATCAGCGGATAATCGATTGGTTACTCATTTTATAGTCTTTGTAGTTCGTCAATTGAGTTTTTCATTCCTCTTAGGATATCATGAAAGACGCATGGGTGGAGTTTTCGGATCGAATTGACCCAAAAAATGGTAAGAAGCTTTCCGCACCTAGTTTAATATTGCTAGTAAAACATATCATTTGGCTTTAAAGCTAGTTAATTTCTTTATGTTTCATGAACCGGAACTCGTAGCAGTAGGAAACCTGTATAAATAAGCCAGGACCCTCACTAACCTTGAAATAACGTCCAAAAAGCCCGAGATAATTTTCTAAGTTTTTGCAATGTTTGTGTAGAGTTTCACAGTTTCTATATCATAATATATTCCGTAGTCCCATGGGGTGAAGTGGAAAAAGATCTTGTTGAAGAGATGGTAACCTACGTCCAGCAGCTGAGTAGACACAGCGAGGCTGCGACAGTCAGCAGAAGCGTTATCCCTTTGAGAATCAAAAGGTATTCCCTTGCACCAAGAGCCTGGTAAAACCAGGGTTTTACCCTGGTCCAAGCCTGGTTAAAAAACCAGGGTACCCTGGTTCTTAAACCAGGCTTACCAGACTCAAACCCTATGTGCAAAAAAGTCTGGTAACCCTGGTTACCCTGGTTATTTAGAAAACCAGGGTTACCAGACGTACCAGGGTAACCAGGGTTTAACCAGACTCTGAGAAGTCTGGGCTAACCTAGGTTACCCTGGTTATCCTGGTAAGTCTGGTGACCCTGATTTTCTAAATTACTAGGGTTACCCGGGTTTAACCAGGCTCTTAAGGTCTGGTTGACCAGGGTAACCCTGGTGAACCTGGTTAGCAAATTTTACTGAAAACCAGGCTTACCAGACTCCGACCCTATGTGCAAAAAAGCCTGGTTAACCCCGGTTTCCCTGGTAAGCCCGGTAACCGTGGTTGTCTGAATAACCAGGGTTACCCAGGTACATTATTTCTGACCATAACATCTGGGTCAACCCCGGTAACCTTGGTTTTTCTTAGAAGCCTGGTGATGCTGGGAAATTTCAACAAAGTATTGGACACCAGTAAACTGAGGCTTGTATCCAATGTTCAAAAAGAGTAAAAAGCACAATTAAATCCTTAACTATGGATAACATGGATATAGTCCTGGGCCCAGTTGCATTAAGCAACTTGAGATTAAAAGGGCTTTTTTTGCATCCATTCCCTTTGTTCTGGAGGATTTCTTCATGTTCTCTTTGTGTTTCCTAAAGTACTCTACTCTATACTCACTAATCTGTCTTCAGCCGAGTTATCCGCGATACTGTGCCAAAACGTCCTTCAGAACAAAGGAAATGGTTGCAGAAAATTCGCACTTAATCTTAAGTTGCTTTATGGAGCCGGTCCCTGGTGAACTAAACGCAAAAACTAGGAGTTACACAGTACATGTATCATGAAAGGTACATGTGCACACACAATTAGTTAAAGAGCCAGTGTCATCCAAAGTGTTTTGCGCGCCGAGGTACATTTTTCATATATGAAAAATACACCATTTTCTTGATTGTCGTGAAGTCTGATTTGTATCTTCTTCCATTGCTGCCATTAGCGATCCGAAAGCAAAAAGGCCGAGCGAAGGCGAAGGCCGAAGACCGAGTCTTCCGGGCTCTGCCAAAGTTGTACAGCTGAAGGAGTCCGTGTATCAGTAGCGCAGGGAAGGAAAAACATCTACGGGTTTCAGCAAAAGTACCGACAGTGCGTTTGCCGAAATAGTTCATTTCACTTGCGGTTAACAATCTTCTGAGTTCAGTCCTCTTATGGCCTTATACATGTAGACGTGGTCCTAAAAAAAAAATATTGAGAAGAAATTAAAAAAAAGTTCTAGGGATGTCATACACTCAACATTATTAGGTTGCAATGTTAATTTTCAATAACATATATAAAGGTTCATGTAAATTTACAATAATATTATGAATACAGTTCAAGCAGTGAACAAAATTAGTAAAAGGTGTAAATATTAATTTAATGACTTTTAGTCAAGTATTGGGTTCCAAAGCTGTGGAGTGGCAAAATAAGAAAGATTTCTTAAAATAAACTGTCACTTTAGTGGCATCGACAAACATCGTAAGCATTACGGTGATAGTCCATTTCAAAACCTCAATAACCCTGATCAGAATACAATTTTCTAGTACACCATAACAGAACACATCCTGTTTGCATGTATTGTACTCAGTGAATACATGATGATCCGGTTTTCACATGTTCATGTACTAGGTTCCAACAAATCTCCAAAAATGATGTGCCTATTGACTGAGTGAGAGGACTAGACAGGAAAATATATGGCTTAAGGTCATGGTGTACAGACTGAGCACAGCGAGGTCTGCGTGCCAAGACCGGCTTGTCCTAACTCTGTCAATACACATTTATCATACCACCAATTTCATGCTACATGTAAATACATGCATTTTTGAAAAATTTCAAAACTATGCTTAAAAATACTCAAAGCATGTTAAAGTGCATGTGTGTTGAATGAACCGATGATGTGTGCAAGACTGGACGGCTTTTTCCAGACTGGCTTGCATCAACTCACCTGGCCCTACACACATCAACTCGGAATACATCTGTATCGTATATAATACACTAGGAGAGAACTGTTGTCCACCCATCATGGAAAAATGGCTTAGTTACAAAAAGCCAAAACCACACCACTTCTATACTTTCCTGGCAGGGATGTGCAACAATGTGCCATGGCTGTTGATGTGTGACTACTTTCAACTGCTTATGCAAATTGATGTCAGTTTTCAAGATATCATGTTGTTGAGTGGTGAATTGTTCATGGGTACAGCTAGTTTTTTTTTATATTATTGTGTTGGCGGGGATGTACGGTGGTATAAGAAGTTGATTTATCAAGTGACTGAAAAAAGAAAATGGTGGACATGAAATTCAAAGCCCAGATGCAAGGAAATACAATGTATGCTACTATTGTAGTTTTAACCCTGTTATCCCAAGCAGATAGCCTCTAGTGGTCTAACGTGGTTGTAACTGGGTGTAGATGTTATGTATTGAAATGAAATGAGACCCCAAGAGAAGCTGAACCTGAGGTGTTCCCTATGCCAGTCAGGAGTTCTAACCACTACATGTACAGTAACCTACATTGTACAGAATGTAGATTACATAGGAGTCTAGACGTGAGCTACAGGTGTACAGCTGTATTGTAGGGCATTACTTACAGTACAAGGTCACCATACAGTCAGATGCCTTCAACACTGCCCTTTCTAGCACTATGCAGGACATGATACAGTATGAACCTAGTAAGATGACCTACTTCACTAACAGTTTTCTTGTAGATTAGTACAATCATGTAGCTGGAGTGCAGAAGGTCATGGGTATGACTTCAGTTAAGGATTTAACTTGGTGTCCTAATCCCACAATTGCTTCATGTTGAGCACATGTATCATCATTCTTTTGGTTAATAAATGACCAATCTTAGTAATTATTTACAACATCAGTAATTATTTTACAATATTAATAACCATGGCTCTATAGCAGCAGGGCTTTTGTTTCAGTGTACTGTTCGGGATTGTGGTTTGTCCACAATAATCTAGTATTCATGTCTTAAAAATTCAAGCATTCAATGATCAGCAAGGAGATAATGTCTTCATATGACATGAATCCATATGCCATTCTGTCAAAATCTTTAAAAGGAATGCCTGCAACCAACGCCCAATACACTGTACATGTACACATCCTTTGTTTAAAGAAAACAGATCTACATGTAAGCAACACAAATTTGAAGCGTAACATGAGGATTCTAATGTATACAGCTAAAACGTTGTCTGATTTTATAGCCTTGAGCTTACATGAGGAGACCGAAAGGTAGTATGGGTAGCTGAAAATCGTTTGTGATTCGGCTGTAATTTCGCAGTTGTCGCTACCCTAGGAGGGGTGAGAGTACGATAAACACTTGCCTGTGTGATTTAATTTGTGTAGGGGTGAGCCACAGCTAAGTTTGGTAAATTTATTAATAGATTACCCATAGCACCTTGTGGTCTTATTGCGTAGGTTTTCCGACAACGTTAATTGTAGCTGTATGTTTGAGTAACTTACCTGACCATGTGTGATGCATTCCTTTGCTATGTACAACATGCATCAAGAAACTGTTTTGCTGTAGAACTTGGAGTCATACTGATACAATGTGTACTAATGTAGAAACCTGATGAAAAATTTTGAGAGTAAAATTAATAAATGGATTATAAAAAATAAGCTTACTACTCACATACATGTAGCTATAAAGGTGAATGCAAATCATACTTTAATTTCATCTATACCACAGTACATGAACTACTTTACAGATCTCAGGAGATTGTTGAAGGAGCAGTGTACATGTAGATGTATGAGGTTCAGGTTTGAACTGAAATTTAACTTCTATATAGGATGTAACTAAACAGCACCAGTCATCTAGCACAGTTGATTGTGTGATTGACCTTTCAATAATTTTGCAAACAAATCAAGAATAAAAAAATAGTGTGATAAAATACATGTACAGTAAGTTAATATCTGGTTCTCGGCAAAAGTGCAAAAAACTCACTGGAGACAGTTTGACACACTGAACACCATCCCCTTAAAGCCAAATAATTTTTTTCCTTCAGCCCTTGCTTTAGGTCAGTAAGCACATAATTTTTTGAATTAGGAAATAAGCCAAAAATTGAAAAGTTGCCATTTTGAAGGCTGTTTTCCCATAACATGATTGAGCAGTTTTGATGATTTTCAAAAAAAGTTAACATTCATGAGACACTCAAATGCCCTCCTGGATTTATAAAGTTCTTTCATCTACATGTAGACTACTCCAAACAAGTAGGTACATTGTTTTCATAATGTTTTCTGCACACTACAGGTGTAATTAGTATATCACATGCCATTCACCTCCGAGCACAACAGTGGTCACCTCCACAATTTTTTTGTCCATATCTGATAACAAGTTACCTGTACCAGTCTGTGGGGCTGGATATTAACTTGTGTGGCATAATAATATTTATTATAATTATACTAAGAGAACCATTATTCACCCTAATGTCTGTGACATGTAACATTTATTCCATGAGCATGTATGTACTGGGTATAGGGTGGTAAGTAACCAACAAAATATCCTGAACGAGCACAACAGAATTAACAATATTCCTTTATTAAATCTCAACTTTAGTTATCTTTTCTGAATTATGGGTGGCTGTATTTTGGACAAGCTTCTCGCTTTTACTTGGACGACATGCTATTTTGAATGCCATGGTACTTGGCATGCAGTTTCCATGCATGCAGTAAAATCAAATTTAAGGTGCCAGTGCATGAAGGGACATGTTGAAATTTGTGTTGCATGAGCTCAAAAAGCACCAGTAACACACCAAAGGGTGTCACATGTTGTTGCAAAAATGTAAGCACCTTTCAATTTCCTCTCTGCTAATGTTCCTGCTACAGTACATGCCTTTAGCATAACAATTGCAGTGTTGCACTGCTGTGTGTCTCTGTGACACGTCCCTGCAACATGTCCCCTCATACCCTGGCACCTACTCTATACAAAAAGGAAGGAATTCAATGCCTGAAATTGAGAATTTAGTGTATTACTACTACGTGTATAGGGTCTCCACTGTGAGTCTGTCATGGATAAATTACTGTTTAGTATTTAGGCATACATTGGACATTAGGTTGGGATGAAAGTTCACAAATCTGGTGACCATTTTAGAACTGTTGATTGCAATGAAAAACCCCCATATGCAAACTCTCTTGAAAAGAGGCCTTTGAGAAATGCACACATTTCCACCTTATGCCACTAGAATAAAAATGCTATGGTGTCAAGACCTGGAGTTGTTACTATTCAAATAATATCAAATCTGATCATGTTAGTACATATCACTATCTTTGCTTAAAAAAAATCAAGAAATCTCATAAACCGTTAAAGAACTCACTAATTGGCAAATTATGCATGTTTCATTTCATGTTTACTCCGCTTTGACGAGTGATTAAAGAAAAATTTAGGCTTTCATTGTATTCAAGTTAATGTGTACACGTATCTGGGAGCGATTTCAGAATACCCGGCCACTTATTTACATATCTCTCAACGCTTTAAAAAACGAGGCATATAGAAACAAAAAGGTCCATTCAAATTCAATGAGATGCAAATAAGTGGCCGGGTATTCTAAAATCTATTCGGATTTGCGAAGTTCTGATAGTGGTACGTCGACTACTTCTTGGTCGGTAAACGTTTCTTTTACTACGCCGGGCTTATCACACTTTGATGTGAAAAGTGTAAGTCACAGAATGCCACATGTGTGAACAATGGCTTTCGTTGTTATTTGATACCACTGTCCCACTTGGGGACAATTTCACAAGGCCGTTTTTGATTATGATTTGCAACGTGCAAATTTGCACAGTGTAAGCGTCGCTTACACTGTGTGTTAAAGCTTGTTACACTCATTTGGCAGAATGTTACAAAGAAAGGAACTTTAAGCCCTCCATAGAAAATTAAATGTACATGAAATGTTTGTCATACCAGCTACGTATTATGAGGAATGAGGTTACATGTACTCACCGGCCTTGAAATCGATCGATCAGTCCGTTGGTAATTCAGTCCGTTCATACTTGAATCGAGCAATCATCAACCATCTTTACAATCATCTTCCAACAGAGCACGTTCTGAGTTGAGCCTTGCTAATCGTAAGCGAAAATAATCTAAAGAATAGCGTAATAAACCACTTTCACGTACGATAACCCGACACAATACTATTGCACAACCCCATTTTATTTGAAACTCGCCGCCGGTTACCCAGCTATGCGACCGGGCCGCTTTCAAGGGGTCATGTGATTTACAACCGCACGCTCGAGAATTGCAGGCGCAAGTAACCGGTGAATGCTGGAGGATAAAATGTGGCTGGTTTTCTCCGTGTTTGTGTGCGCCAGAAAGTGAAACGTGGATAGTTTTTTACTCCAGTAGTTGAAGAGTTGTGGGATTCGATGCAGAGCTACCCTCCCTTACACAAAGGTACAGTATTAATCTTAAATTTCTTGAATAGATTCTACCTCCTCTTTGGCGGCCATTTTTGTTCGCTCGGTCCGGCTAAGTTCAGAAAAGTGCATGTAAGCTTAAGTTACTCGGCCGAGTTTGGCGACCAGACATAAATGTCCAGTGAAAAAAGTGAGCTTCATTTGCAACATTTTCGAATTTTACCTAATAAGTTGGATTTTTGCAAGAATATAGAATAATAATTAATTCTTAGATATTGACTTTTCTTGCAAGTAAATGGGTCAAATAAATTTCAATGACTGTGTTATGGTCAAGCAGCACTCTCGTTCTGCAGCCAATTGGAACGATCTTTACAACAGCTTGATATACAGTGTCGCCTCAGGACAAACGTTCGTTACTCAAACGAACATAGACAGGCTAAAATTAGAATCTATCTGGCAATCCATTTGCATGTCACTGAATAAGAATGGTCTCTTTTGTTCATAAAACATTAATACACAAGTAAATAAGTGGCTGGATATTCTAAAATTTCTCAATCAACATAACCTTCTGTAAAATCAAAGTGAACCAGTTTTGGTGTGAATTTTTATCAACTTACCGATATTGTGTTTTTGCATTCCTTCTACCATGAATGAGTTGGGAATTATTAATTTAGGATAACCTTTATTGACATGTCACTTTTTGGTCATATAAGAAATAATGTACATGTGTCAACTTCAGATTTTACTTCCAATTCAATTTCTGGTGGTCTGCAATAGCAGTACTGTCAAGTTCTATTAGTTGAAACTGTTATTTAAACATACTTTAGCATGCATGGTTGCTGAAGGAAAGTATTTCTGTGGGGCCTCTTTGCATGGATTTCCTGTCTGGATGAATAACCCTACTTTATTTATGTTTTATTTATTTATTTATTTTGTTATTTGCTAAATACTGTACATACAAGATGATCACCCACCAACTGTTTCAGTTTTGTAACTAAATGGTGGCTACATGTATACATAAAGGACAAGACAAGCATTTTAACCCTTTTTGGGTGAGAAATCTAATAAACTAGCCAGTCCACCCACTCTTTCATATAGAGATGGCCCTTCAAAGACCTTTGCAAGTCACTGAGTAGGTGTTTCTAGTTACAGTTCACCAATCAGCTTCTGTTATGTTACAGTACTTTTTTGCCTCAAATTTTGTCAGTGGCTGAGAATATATGCTATACACATGTGCATGTATGTACGGGTCCATTCAGTGACTATTTGGCTTGTTAAGCATACAACAGTATTTTTCACTGTTTAAAAATACACCATTTATTAGGGGCTGCATGTACATAATTATAAGAGCATGCAAAAGGTGTGCATGTAGATGCCGTACCAAAGGCACTAGCTACTCCTATTCCTCTGAGAGGAACTGTACAATATGGTTGCAGTTTTTGGTTATTTCCCTTGGTATTTTATTTATGTTTATTATACTTTGTATTTTTTTCCAGGTGCATTATTTTGTTAAAAACTGAAAACAGTACTTCCAAGTCTAACAGGGAATCCTTGGCAACAAAGCAGATAAGAAATATCACAACATTTGCAGTTCAGGGTCTCTTTAGATAGTCTGAGTTTTGCTTATGCTGCTGGTCTGGCATATCATTGGAAATATTGCAACGAGTTCACTTCATTTATCATTGCCTCTGGCTATGATTGTCGTAAGGTTTTAACACATTTCAAAATCCTCCAGCATTTTTTATGCCATGCACGACAGACATGAGAAAGTTTTCGCTTTTATTTGCATGGAACAACTTGCACTGTAGGCTGTTCATTAGCATGTCACCTACAACATAGTCTAAATTGGCCCTTTATATGTACAGTGTACTTTTGTTACTTTTTCAATTAGACCTGAAACTGAACAGAACAGAACAGAGGCATTAGTTTAAACATGGAGCAATCCTGTAGGGTGAGACACTTTTGCTTGGATCACTTGTTATATGTACACATTAAGCCACATTAGCAGTTCAGATGTAAGATTTTTACATGATGAAACTCAGATCAAAATGATAAGTTTAAAATGCTCGTTTAGCCATGGACCTTTGCCACAAAAAGTTATAAATGAGGAAAAGAATCAAGAGGCAAACAAACCAGGCTCAAAAGGAAACTGGGGCTGTGAAGGAAAGAATGTAATAATTAGAAATCAAGTTCAGCTAGCATGATGAAGGTGGCAACCAGCATAATGAGACATCAAAATAAACCAAATTGAAGTCAACATGTACACACAATGTACGTTGTTCTCTTTCCAGGTTTTTTTTTGTGGAAACACCTTTCTATCTTGCGTCTAATGGTTAATACATGTATTGAATGAGATCAAGTAACTGAAACTACAGCCCACCGAAGTTATACCTTCACAGATTCCTTTCATTTTTGCGTTGTAGGTGAAGTGACAAAAATGAATAGGTATGAGAAAAATCATTTTTTCAGTCAAAAGCTTCAGTTTATTACATGATGATGTAAGATATCAACCAGTGGCAAATTGACTGTTTTACATAACTTGATAATGTTTCATATCTTTGGGCAAAAAAAAAACTCTAAGCACAAAAACATACTTTTAAGTTAAGTTACGTTGTAATGTACATAAGAGATTTTGGGGGGCATATCTTTTTAATTTGTTTTTGACAAATGCTATCAAAATTAGATTGAAATATAATATGTACTTGTAATATCAAAGTACATACATTGTAATCACTACGCAAGAGCTTGCTTTGCAGTTGTGCGTGAGTGGCAATTGTGCATGTGTTTTTAAATTCTAAGTGAGCAACACCTAAACCAATTTGATGAAATTCAGCCAAAGTTGTAATATAGTTTTTCAGCAATACCATGTCCGCAAATTTGAATTTTCCTTCTATTTGAAAGGTTTAGCTTTTTTTCCAGGAGTACATGTAGTGCCTTTTATCTCTCAGCCTTACATTGTGAATTTTTAATTTTATTTGAAAGTTTTAGCTTATCTTCTTAAGGTACAAGTAGTACTTATTTATCTCTAATCCATACTGACACATGGAACTTTAGCAGCTTACAAACAAACACAGATGCAAACACAGATGCAAAAAATCTGAATTACGGTTTGTGAGACCGCTGCATAAAGAATCAAATCCAGTGGCATTTGGAAGATGTACAGGAGAATTCATATTTTTTGAAAGAAATTAAATTTTTAACCCTCTACTAGAATTGTTAAGCTTTAATCAATGGTTTGTACAAGTGTTTGTCAAAACAATGGACGTTACAGTAGCCTGTATGCAGACGGTCCTATGGAGTGGCTGATGACTTAATAGTCTAGCAATGGAAACATTTTTGGTTCCTCTGCTGAGTTTGATTTGCAGTCGTAAAAGCTCTGGCTTATAAGTATTATTTTGCAAATGTATCAAGTTCTGTAAAGTATCTTAATCAACATCTTCAGACGAAAGTGCAATGCAACACTTTAGTTTTAACTGTATTTTTTTTGTTTGGCTCTTCAGTAGAGACTAAAATATTTCAGCCAACCAAAGTAAAATTTTGCAAAGTACAGTGTGTATACCTGTAAATGTGTCGAATGTCACAACCATTTTTAATCCCTAGGCCGTCACTTGTCAAGCTGAAAAGTCATAAGCCAACTTAGAGTTCAGTTAATGTTTATAGGGTTGCTCCATGTTTAAAATCGATTTGGTATTAGGAAGTTTTGTTAAGATATACATTGTATAATCATTATTCACTGTACGTTGTTGGTTTTGGTGGTATGGCAATTGTAGTGCGTGTTTATATTTTGTACCCTGGCCATTTGAATTTCCATAGAATATGTATTAGAAATAGCACTACAGTTTGCAATAAAAAATTATCATTGAGGCACATAAGAATTGCTTGGACCGTTTATCAAACACTGTTAACCAAAAGCCTGGAAAGCCCAGGGAACCTGGGCTTCTAGGTTTTTGAATTCTTAGAACATTGGGCTTGAGGCTTTTCGCGTACTGTGATGTTTTCCAACCACACTAACCAGGCTTTTCAGGTGCATATGATGTGTTCGAACCAGACTTTCTGGAAAACCCTGGTAAAACCAGACAAACAAGGTTTTTGAGGTATTGGTTTTGAACCAGACGTACCAAGAAAGCCTGGTTAAACCAGGCTAACCAAGCTTTTCAGGTAATTTTTTCGAACCAGACTCGCCATAAAAGCCTGGTTAAACCAGACTAACCTGACTTTTCGGGTTATAATTTTCGTCCCTAAACCGGCCTTACCAGGCTTCTGTGGTACAATACAACCAGGCTTACCCTAAAAGTCTGGTAAAACCAGCCTTACCAGACTTTTCACCAGACTTGTTTTCTTCACAAAAGCCTGGTAAGTCTGGTTGAACCAGACTTGACCAGGTTTACCAGACTTTTTACCAGGCTCTTGGTGCAAGGGTTATCGCGCCCAACGCCAGCAACAGCTTACAAAAGCAGACAAGGAGCAGAGACGTAGGAGGCGATTCCAAAATCGCAAAAATCGTCTCACCATGGTAAGATTCCACTTATACAGTTTTGTTCAGTGTTGATCCTGAAAGGAACCGCGTGACAGTTGGTGTTCAACAAAATTCCGTGACTCCTGAAAGAATCGGAGTAAAAGTGTAAATTAAAGTTGGTTTTCGATTGGCTTAAGTATAAGAACAGCGTTGTAAACAACTGAAAAAAGAAGAAGCCATGTGGTTTTGTGAATGTTCAGCTGCAAAAAACGGTCTGCAAATAGCAAAGCGCATATTTTTGGTGTTCATCCTCGCTGGGAGAGTTTACATAAAAAACCTTTTGTAAGCTAACAAAAATTCCATTTGCTGTTTTGGCAATACTTACCTTTTACGTGACAGATATCTGAAAAGTCTGAAAAAGGAACGTGAAAAATAATCCACTGAACAAGACGGCAAAGCTGTGCATTGTCTGCTTTGTCACTTGTGACCGTCATACGAGCCATCGACTGTGATTGGTGGATTTCGATCCGTGCCTGCGTCCTGAGAGGTGCGGTATGTTGGACTCTTGATCCATAGATCACGTTTCTAGCTTACATTGTATAAACGTGCAGAATGCAACGTAATTCTGTTGTCGTTATTCATATATTCCGGACAGATGAGAATGAGCGGTATGTATATTGGATCCGTAAAAAATAGAAAAGATTCGATTTTATTTACGTTTTAATTTTGACTTTGGGAATCAACACATACAGTAAGCAGATTGAGTAAGCCATCTTTTGACTGTGAGCTTGTGAAGTTGAAGACTTTGTTCGTTTAATATTTCAACTCTTTAGCAAACCACCGAATAAGCTGTTCGAATAACCAGTCTGAATAAATGTGATGACTATGAGGAATGAAGGTTTAATATTTTGAAATCAACAACTTTGTTTTCAGCGCTGTGCTTTGTAGGGGCTTACTTTTTTTATAACGTACGCTTTATCACCTTATGGGAATCACAACAAAGCGAACTCGAATAAAGTACAGAGTACCGCGCATTTGAGTACAGTGGGTCAGATTTTAAAACATAAATGTTTGACTGATGTACCCCACAAGCATGATCGCTTTTTAAGATTTCTGGAATCAAGTTATCGTTGCCAGCGCTCCCGCTTCCCTCTTTTTTCTTTCACTGGTGTTTACTAACAGGAGCCTCTGTGGAGGAGAGAGAATTAACATGTAAAATGTTTCACGCTAGTCAAATTGACGTAAAATTACCCAAGTAAAAATGCTTCTTTTTTGGGTGAAAATGTTATCAGTTATTGACACAAATTATCAGCCTGTAGAATCAACCAGATAAAAGAGTTTTAATTTCCTTTTGATTTATCAATCCTTTCTTCTTGATTTACCCTATAAAGTGTCTGTGAAGTGACAAATAATTAACGTTTATTTGTAAGGCCCTTTCAAAATAAAGAGGGTAAGCGTTTTGTTTGTACGTTTGCTATATCGAATAACCGTTAACCACGGGAATGTGCAACTCCACTAAAACATCTCCTAGTTGCTAAGATAACAATTTAACAAATTAGTATGTCATAAGTGGTCACAGTATCGATACAATTTTTGTGAACTCTTGAAAGTTTTATATCAAAGGACAGGAGACTGAAAAAAGACAATATATTCTAATGAGCGACAATTCATTCCCTTTGTTAAGCTCATGCAGGCTCAGTGTATTAAATGTAGCTACGACATCCAATAAGTTTCTTTTGTAGGTATAAAGAAGAACAAGGTGAACGTCATTCCTACAATTAAAGATTTGTTCAATAACAATGAAACTGATAACCCTTTTAATGGATTTGTTTGCTTTCTTTTCAATTTAGGAAAAGAGAGATGAGGAAATGAAGCGACAAAGAGCAAATGGCTTTTTAGATGGGCTTAGTAAAGAACAAATTGTTGAGCGGAGGTTAAATATTGCGCCAGTGGCGAATTCAGTAGTCAATGTCGTGGACAGTGAGGATGAGGATGCACAACAGGATCTTCGTTTCAGAAGAAGGTTGTATTTGAAAAAGGCCAGAGCAGTTGCAAGCAACCGCCGCACAAAGGGGCGGATGTTGTTGGAGGCCTTGGAAAGGTCTGGTGTCAGCCAGCTCCATGTAAGTGACTTACTGGAGCTGGCTGAAGCCAATGTCCCCCATCAAGGGGCCTCCACAACATCCTTAGCTCTGTCTAGGACAATAGTTCCTGAATCGCCCCTATCCAGTACAGTCCAGAATGTAGCAGCTCTCACAAGTGTTAAATTTTACTGGTTTGTTGTATATTATTGTGTGGAGGCTGTGTTGTTAGGCTTAGATCTGCTGTTTAGGTAATTGAATTGTTTGTGTGACAAACAAAAATGTGTCCTACACAAAGGCTGCAATTGATTACTCAATTTCCGAATGGATTTCGTCTTAAATTCAAACTCAAACTAGTAGCTGAATTTTCAATGGCTTGATGCATAACCTGAAGTTCCAGACACGTGGAAATTTGGGTTATTTCCCAAACCACCTTTCCATGTTCAACTGGCTTAAAGTTCTTTACTTTCTTTTTCCTTCCGCTACCATACATAAGTGATGACATTAAGAAAACATCAAGTTGAGTTTCATTTTGAATATTTGATTCTTCATAAGTGGAGACAAGTATAGCTTTTCTCACATTTGTAAAGAAATTGATTTTAATTTGCAAGAAAACAAAGTTTTACATTGCAAGCATGCACAAGAAAAGTTTTATTCAGCTTGCCAGCACGTGCAGAATGGTGTCACGGGTCTCAGTCACCACTGCTCTAACACAGTGTGTTGCTTGGCATAAAAAAGTGCACGTGCATGAATTCCTTTGATAAAAATACACACCACTTGAAGTCTTCTTATAAATTTTGTGGTATAACTGTAATTTTGATCCAGAAATTTCCCTTCTGGTTTCCAAAAGAAAATGAGCCCTGCAATGATCTAAAAATTGCTTGCATAAAAATAATAGGCATAGCATCATTTCAGCATGCTTTATACTCTCATAAAGTAGGTTCAATTTCATTAAAAACATAAGTAAGCTATATTATTATTTGCGAGAATACAACTCTTGTTTTGACTATGTTGACCTATTATAACATCTTGCAAAAGTACAATTGACTCCCAGTAACTCGAGGGAAATAAAAAAGGTTTGAGTTATCAGGATTTCGTATTATCAAGTGTGAAATAAAAAACAAACAAGGTTTCTTTCTCAGGATCCAAAAATTTAACTAAGCCACAAACTTTCGACTGCGTTGCAGAATCTTTTTCAAGTGATGGTGTTGGATGTTTTGTCACGTAATTTAGGATGGTGAAAACCACGTAACAAAACATCCGCATAGATCCCCGGGAGCTTGTATCCGTTGTCACAATTCATCGTTGGGGTCTGACAGTGAATTTCGATGGCCTCTCTAATTCGTCTCTTAAAAGAGAGTGAGATATTTATAAAGAAAATGAGCTAAAAGGCAAACAATTACTCTTACTATGAGTTACTGAGGGTTTGAGTTACCGAGAGTCAACTGTATTTATGTGGATATTTTATGTACCTGTACCATTTTGTAAGAAATGGCTGGCCAGACGTTTCTATTTTGTAAATGTTACATGTATCATTTAGAGGAAATGGATCCAGCTATAATTCTTCAAATCACATTATTTTTGTAAAATGCAAAATGCACAGCCACCAATAAATACTTATACAGACTAGAACCAGTTCATAACATTTAAAACCTGACAGTCCTAGCCAGCCAGTTCTTGACAATGTTCATAAGCTCCCCGTGGTGTCAATCAAAAGTGTGAATGTGAATAATCATGGCACAGCTTTTGTTTCGTTTAATGTACAGCTGTAGGTTCCTACTAGCAATCACACTCATAAGTTGTGTCCCTCATATCTAAATGCATGGGAACACCCAAAAACATCATCATAAGGACACTTATTCATATTCAACATTTGTGATCTGTTATTTTCTGGACTGTAAACATTGAGTTCCAGAACTTGCCAGACCACATGATTTCAAAATGGTGTTCCTTCAAGGTGAGATTAGTTAGTTTGGTCAAAAGGATAATGACATCTTTTCCAACTTGATCATATAAGAAGCTTATGTTTGTGACTATGGCTGTGATTCTGATCCTCACATTGTTAGTAGGCACTGCTGAGAGATGAAAAATATTTATTGTAAATAGCTAAGGAGGTTACCACAAAAAAGAAAATATTTGCAGCTAGCTGTTGCTTATTTGTTAAGAGATTCAGTAGACAGATGATTTTAAATTTTGAATTTTAGAACCTCATCTGATAACTTGGTAAATCTTTGGATATTTATTTCAGAATTAACAAATACATTAGCTGTGTGATTACATAACAATTAATAATTTATTGTTGTTTGATTAGTTTCAGATGTGCATTAATTTTATAATTTAAGTTTTTACCAAACAAATGAAGATATTCTATGTAGATTAAAACAAAATTGTAATTATCATCTTTAGATATTGTAATGATGTGCGGTTCCAGGAAATATTCATACCCACCTAACGGATGGTCATTGGCAATCCTGAGCAAGGGTGGGGGCGGAGGAAGGGGGGGGGGGGGTTGTCAAAAAGTAAATTTTAAAAGAAAAGTGTGATGCTTAACTGGATTTTCAAATGGGTTGGAAGGTGGGGGTTAAAACAGAACAAAATGTCCTTGGGGTGTATAGATATTTTCTGCACCGCACAATTTATAAAGAAGTACACTCTTTCAGATTCATTAATTTAAAGGCAAGAGTGTAGTATTGATTTTGGGTGTATTCTTTAAAGTTAATTGCAGTTTAAGACAGTATTGTTTTTTGGATCGATAGTTTTAAATTGGTGCTTCACAGTAATCACAGAATTAGTTTTATAGTAAATTTGTTGGAAACAATGATCAGGTAAAGCTGTTACACTGTTAATGTTCTCTGTGGAAGTTTAGCTTGTTGACTTAATTATAGTACTACATTCAGTGTCGCAGAAAATGGATTTGTCTCTTACTATAATATTGGTTCGGTAATGATTATATGGGTATTTGATGTTATACAAGTATGACTACAGTTTCTCTGTGTTGAGCATGTGCAGACCAAATTAAATCTAACTATTTCATTTGAGTGCATGTGCTCAATACAGAAAAATGGTAGCCGTACTGAAAACCCATGAAAATGCCCAAATCTGTTAATAATAGGCATCATAACCATGATTCTTATGGTTGTAAATCATGGTTATGATTCCATACATGATTAACACCCCAATATGCATCATAATCATGATTCCTGTGGTTGTAAATCATGGTTATGATTCCAGACATGATTAACACCTCAACATGTATCATAACCATGATTCTTGTGGTTGTAAATCATGGTTATGATTCCAGACATGATTGAACACTCCAATATGCATCATAACCATGATTCCTGTGGTTGTAAATCATGGTTATGATTCCAGACATGATTAACACCTCAACATGTATCATAACCATGATTCCTGTGGTTGTAAATCATGGTTACGATTCCAGACATGATTTAACACAAGTCTAAAAATCATGATGATGATTTAAGAGAATAATAAAAATCATGCTATGATTGTTTGGGTACAGATCAAACCCTAATATGATTTGCTCTGATGCAAAGAGGACAGTAGAATCATCACAAGAATCATTGAGGGTGATTCTTTAGTTTGAATTCCTGTGAAACACTGTCCACACTGGGGGCAATTTTACTGAACAACGGCCCTATTGATTTCTGTTCCTTGAAGAATTGCACGCTTTATACACTGTATTAAGGCTTGTTACACTCATTTGGCAGAATGTCGCAAAGAAGGGAACTAATTTGTTTAAGCCCTCGATAGAAAATAAAATGTAAGTTACTCACCTTGAAATCGGTTAGTCTGTTTACAACCATCTTGAATCGAACAATTATCCACCATCTTTACTATAGCTTCCACTAAAGCAATTTGGGTTGAGCCTCACTAATATCGTAAGCGAAAGTAGTCCAACAGAATAGTGTAATAAACCAATTTCGCGTATGATAAACTTGCAACTCTTGGCACATGACCTCAACGTAATTTGAAAATGGCCGCCTCGCCGGTTAGACAGCCATGCAGCCGGGCCGCTTTCAAGAAGTCATGTGATTTACAACCGCACGCTTGAAAATTGCAGGTGCGCGTAACCAGTGAGCAGTGATTCTTTCCTGGAGTGTTCGTATTTGGTGGCCATCGCCGTGTCGTTTATATACGCCAGAAAGGAAAACATGGATAGTTTTTTTTATTCCAGTGATTGAAGAGTTGTAGTATTCGATGCAGAGCTACCTTCTGGTACATAAAGGTACAGTATTAATCTTTAATTTCTTGAACAGATTCTAAACTATGTCTTATGCAGTTGGACGCCATTGGGCCATTCCATCTAATGTATGCACCCCCACTAAAAAGGGAGATGTTTTTGAGAGATCAAAGGAACCGACATAGCTACTCCTTCATAAATGACTTTTGAAACCCCCTCCCTTCCCTTTAGGATTTCCCTGTACCTCAATGGGAGTGGGGGGGGGGGGGGAGTTGCAGACATTACATGGAATGGCCCATTTGTGTCGACAGAAAAGCCGAGTATGGCGCCCATACATAAACATCCTGTGAAAAAAAGGGAGCTTCATTTGAAACATATTCAAATTTTAATAATGAGTTAGACTTTTAGAGGAATATAGAATATAATTCGGAGATATCGACTTTTCTTGCCATTGAATAGGTTGAATAAAAGAATTATTTGTATGCTCGAGTTTATACAGCTTTATACCATCAAGGAGCACTCTCGTTCTGCAACCAGTTCAGAAACGATCTTTACAACAGCTCGCTTTGTATACAGTGCAGCAGCACAGACATTAATATTAATCAAACTGTTACTCAGTCAGAAGATTGGGTACAGCTGACCCTGTGGTCGACAAGCAAAAAATTAAGAATGTCTGACCCCATTTGCATGTCATTGAATAAGAATGGTCTCTTTTGTTCATATTCAAAACATTGATGCACTTGTAAATAAGTGGCTGGGGGTTCTTAAATCCCTTCCTCGACATTACCTACTGTTGTATTCATTTTCTTTACTAACATGAAATCCACACGAAAGTGAAGTCATTAGAGTGAAATAATGACAAGTCCTGTCGTCAATTGCGTGATACGCTCTTAAAAGTCGTTGTTGTGTAATTGTCTCCTAATAATAATATGTACTTACTGACTGAGTGGGAGGGCTGGATGGGAAAGGCTCTAGCGCATGGAATTCGGGCAGAGTAGTTCCATGCACCATGACCGAGATCCAAATATTTTGCCGTCCGGCCTGACCTAACTTACAGCGTAGTCAAGAAGTATTTTATCATACCACCATTTTAAGGCTGAATTTGATTGGAAAGTTACGGAAAGGTCTTGATAAATACTAAATGAATGAAGACTTGCGTGTAGTAATCAGGTGACAATGTGTGCGGAGCTGGACAGCTCTTCTGGACGCGCTCACACCAGCCTACATGCATCTGCCCCTACACACATCATCTCCTGAGTATGTTTTCAATAAAATTACATGAGTGAGGTCATACGGTGGTATGATAATAGTATTTATTTGAAGGCATCATTTCATGACTTCTCGTTTACTTTTATTTTATTCTTTATTTTCAGAGGTAAATTTCAACTGGCAAAGGAAGAGGACATTATGGAAAAAATTGTTCTTTCTCAAAGGGAACTCTGCAAATCCATGCCTAGTACACTGCCTAACTTCAATGGAGTGTGGTTGAAGCTGTGTCATGAACAATTTTTTTTAAGATACTTTATAGTTACTTGTGTCATGGACAATTTTTAAGGGTATCCTTTTTTTGTAAACAGAAAATAGTAGCATAATAAGATGCTTTTGCTGCTTTGGTACATGTATGTATTCATCCTTTATTCAGTTGGTGTCCTCAATTCAACAAGCGAACTAACACATAATTTACACAAGGAATCTATTTATTTATTAATTTTTGAGTCATGTATGTGCCTTTCAATTTTGTTTGCCTGACCTGTCCTCAAAGGTTCAGGAATACCTCAATGTTTAGGAAACAAGTTAAGACTTGTTTGACTGTGTGATACATTAAATGTCCTTTTTCATAACTTCCTGGAAGTTCCAAAGACATTTTTTACTGAAATATCCTCAGCTTGAAGTCTGTCAAGTATTTAAGTCAGGGACTTAAATTTGCTATTCCAAGTAAATTGCCAATATTTCTCATATTTAATTTAGTCATTCCTATTTATTCTCATAAATTCCCAACCATTTTTATTAGCCCAAGCCATTTAATTTAGCCATTCCCATATATTCTCAGACATTCCCAAGCCCTTTCATTATCAGTTTTGGTATTATTCGGAATTCCTAGGAATTTCTAATAATTCCAAGTACAGTTTTAACACATTGCCATATATTCCCAGAAATTCCAAGCTTTTATGTTTTTCCTAATTTGCATGTCTTGGAATCGTTTGGAATTCCTAGGAATTCTTAAGAATTCCTAGGAATTCCATCTTTTCTGGGAATTCAGTTCGCAAGGGTATTGGAGTTAGCCGACAAAATAAGTGAATAGAATTATGTGCAGATCATCGCAATGAAGATGTCTCAACCTAAGCGGTTGAAAAGAAGAAACCTGAAAAAATTCAGGCTTGAACGGGAATCGAACCCATGACCTCTGCGATACCGGTGCATATGAATTTCATATATTAATGTTCAAAATAAGTGAAGATGTAAATAAAGATCACGGCGGAGAAAAGCTGAGTAAATAGTTAGTGCCGAATAATCAGAACTGCGCCGCTTCCAATATCACCAAATTACTTTTCCAAATGTCCTAATTACAATTACGAAACCTCATAAAAATCTGAAGAACGCGGTGTTTCTAAAGCTAGGAAGAAGCATTTCAAGAGAGTTCCAAGCACAAAATGTGATCGTTTTGTAATATATAGATTTAGCCAAGCCTAAAAGCGGAGCCCCCCTTTTTGTTTTGTTTGTTTGTTTTTTTCGCCTGCAGTTATTAATTTGTGAAAATGCTCTCATTCAAGTCGTTAAATTAAAAAAAAACAAACAAAAAACAAAAGTAAAAAGTTCCTACCCATATGAAGCCAGATGTTAGTCCAGTAGGCCATAAACGTTTATTCTCTTTTTTAAAGTTAATTTTAATAGTTATTTCTTTCTTCGCGACAAGCTTCCTATCAGCATGAGAATGCTGGTGTTTTTCCTGGCAAAATGTGTTCGGAACGTCGTAAAAACCATGGTTGTCGACAGAAAAACCAAAAAGCACTAGCTCTGCCATATTTGGCGTCAAAACCGCTGCAAAAAGCTGCGAACTCAAGCGGTGTGCCGACCGAGTTCGAACAGAACCGACGAGGCAAATTTGAACTTTTCGCCTGAACGTTATCGCCTAATTTTTTTCGCCTAAATTGAACTTTTCCCCTTTCACCAAGAAGACAACTGAGTATTGTTTTGAACTTTTTTTCCATTAACAAATTTGTTTTTGACTTTTGTTGTCTTTGCTTGTTTTGCTACAACGCGGGTCAACATGCCATTTCGCTCCAAAAACACACGGGATTCAGCACAGGGTTACATCCAGTGTATGAAGTGTATTGGTAACCCTGTGGTGCGGACGGAAGAACGTAGGGACGGACGGTTACGTGTCTATTACGTCACTACCAAAATTTCTTGGCTTGATAGGTTACTAAATTTCCTTAGCAATGGAGCTCCGCTGACGCGCTAGCGCGCTGGCTCCGCTATAATTTTGAAAGTTTGAAACGCGTTGCACACTTAGGCTAAGTTTACAATAGAGTAAATGTACCCAGATTCATAATGTTTCCGGACTCACCACATCTTGAGTGTTCGAATTTGTTAAGTGGTCTATTTTGCGAGGTATTGGTTTAAACCCAACTTTGAATCCGAAGATAAGAAAACTGCTTCACAGAAAGGGTCGTCGTCTTAATTGTGAAAAAAACGTTCAGGCAAAATAGATTTTAACGTCTCCCCTGGAATGGTTTGTTCCTGTTTCCTCTACTGAGAGCAAGAACAATTGGTTTGAACTAGAGCAAACACACACACAAAAAAAGACTACATTAGCCGGTGAATGAGGCAACAAGTGCACGATACTAAATTAGGTTGACCCTTTAAGCCCCAGTAGTGACCAGCATCAATTTTCACCTCTTCACATAAGTGCATTATTTAACAAATAAAAAAGCCAAAACCGTGCTTTGTTCTGTGATAAAGCACGCAAGGAAGTGACGACAGCACGAAAGAAGTGTAGGGTGAACACGAGCCGCAGGCGAGTGCTTCTCCCCACTTCTTGAGTGCTCTCGTCACTTCCTTGAGTGCTTTATCACAGAACAAAGCACGGTTTTGGCTTTTTTATTTGTTTTATAATAAAGCTTTGCTCACATTTGTAAAGAAACTGGCTTTTAATTGCAAGAAATCAAGTTTTTTTCACAGCTTGCAAGCGCGCGCAAGAAAGGATTTCAGCTTGCCAGCGCGCGCAGAATGGCGTCACGGGCTACTCCGTGCATCTGTACTCTGATAAGGCACGCTGTTTCAACCAATCAGAGCGCGCGTTATATCGAAACTTTATTATAAAACACATTCATGTCATAGGAATTAAGGGAATGATCACCAAAGATGAATTGTCTTGATGTTTAAGCAAGCTCTCCAAAAAAGCACCAAACAAAATGCATGGAGACCAGTAAGGAGAATTTGTATAATGATACTGGGGTTTGAAGGGTTAAAAACCAGTTCGATTTGAGGACGTGTTGGCCGTACAAGGCGTAGAAAGTATTTGGATGAACCATTCAGGTTAATTATGATAAAAACCCGGCCAGCAGGTCGTCGCAAGTCTACGCTTGCAAGCAATAACTGCAGAGAACTTTCTTTCATTGCGTTTGGTTTGATTATATAGAAAGCAATTAAGGTGTTATGTCTGGTAGGTTTAGCCACTCACTTCCAAATCTGAAGCAGTTTTATACACGCGGTTGACGCCGTTGAAACGACAAAGGGGTCATTGATCGTTTCTGGCCCTGCTAACCACGAATTCTAGGCCTAGAAACAAGGATTCCCCCGATGAGGCTGGTACGATGCTTCAGAGCTTCAAAGCTCTATTAAATACCCAGCCCGAACCTATATGTTGCTCTTTACCCTTTTCAAAGCTTCCTTAGCGACACTTTTGGAGAATGCTCACATTGTGCACAAGGATATCTTCGGGTGAATTGTTTTTGAATTGCCTAAAAGAACGCGTGCATGAATTTTTTTATTCCTCGGAAATTCACGAAAATTTGAAAGAAAGGCCAAATTGCGGTTTTTGGCTTGATGAAATGCTTTACTAAAGAAAACTGCTAACAAAACTGGAAAAATACAGAACAATTATTGTTATGTATCGTTCACTTGTAAAATGTTAGTCTGCGTAGCAGGCGTAAACGGGGAAGAGGAAAGGAAGCGAGATGGGGGTCTGAGGGGTAGGGAGGAGAGAACGCCTGCAAAAAAGACCCCAGTTTTTCATTCTGATTGGTTAATTTTAGACAGTAAGTCCCACGGGAATTGACGTAATTTGACGAGGACGTGCTGTTAGCGGGGAAGGGTGCGAAATTGTCTTGAAACCAGAGCGAGAAACGGGAGTAGAGCTCTTCTAAAGGGAAGAGATGTTTTAGCGGTTTTGCCAACGGGTATGGTCCTAGAAAGAAGAGATTTTGTCATTGTCAGAGAAGATTTCAGAAAGCATTGCACCTTTAGCGCGTGAATTTCAAGGTGGTGTAAATATCCCGTAAGCGGATTGAAGACTCGCCTTTTGAGAACTATAAATCAGAAGAAGAAGCCCTAAGAAACATTCGACAGCATTCAGAGAACTAAAAGCGAAGAAATTATACTTTGAGGACAGACGGCTGTTTTAAAGAGAAATCTACGTTGCAAGACACCATTGAAGCTATTGACTTCGTAGGGAATCCATGGTATTTAAAGTAAATTACATTTTTGATTGTAAATTTGTGCCGAAATATTTTTTCAGTTGACCGATTCCTCATATTCCTTATGGCCTTCGCAAAAGTTTTGAAAAACGTGCAGTTCGGTCAATAAGTGCCGTTCAAAATGTATCGCGATTCTTCGCTTACGTGTTGATAAGCTTTACTTTTCCTAGAAGCAAAAATTGAACGTGTTTGGTTTTCGGAAGCAAAGAGAGGTTTATCTTAATAAATCTTTTTATTTAGAAAAGCTTCGTGTCTCTTCTGTTCCAAAATAAGCGCAATTGAGTGTTATTCAGTACAAGTTGTTCTTTGGTCAAAAAACATTCTTATCCTAACTTTATTTTTTACGCTTTATTGACAAACACTGTTTCCTACGTGAGGTCAGTCATGCATGCAGAAAAGCGTGCTCCTGTTTCTGATTGGCGGTTGCATTGACAGTTGACTTAATTGGATTACCCGAAAACCGGTGAGCGGAGATGAAAAAATGCGGGTCTATGAAGCAGACGTTCCCTCGTTTCTATCCCCCAGACCCTCGTTTTTCTCCCGCGTTCTCGCTCCCCTTCCCCTTCCCCTTCCCCGTTTACGCCTGCTACACAGGCTAGTAAAAACTTTCAAGTAAAGAGGGAGCATAGTGAAGTGGATGCTTTCGTGCCGTGGGAAATTGCTTTGCGGTGTTTGCGGGATTTGTCCTTGCGAGTTAAGTATAGATAAAATCAGACTTTTTGAGGTCAAAATTTTCCCGGAGCTAACAGCTGTGTAAAGATCTTTCTGTTCGAATAAACTCAAGTTTCAAGGAAACCGTAGTTTTGTTTTCTTTAAGTCTGAGTAAGCTTTAACTCCTTTTTTTTCTTCTTTTGTTGTTTTTTACCAGCAGGGGCACACTTTGAATGCATATTCATTGTGGTCTCTCCTGTCTCTTTAAAATCCAATCTTTTTTGTCTTATGGTTTTCCTTTATTACTACCTGCGCCCCTTGAAAGTCCCAACCGAAGCACAACGTGCGTTAACTGATCAAAAATTTTTCTCAATATTGCATGTAAGCAATAGAAAACTTTTTCCTCACTTACAAAGCCTTATCTAATCACGAGGAGTGTCTCCAGCTCTATGCTCGATTTGATGAGAGCAGGAAGGGTTTAAATTCCTTCATGTTCACATGACTCGCGTACCAAAACTGTTGAACTGGGAAAGGATGTAATACTACTAATTTGTTTTATGACTCTTCGTCGTCCAGATGTCAAGATTTCATAAAGTATTGAAAGAAAGCCAAAAGCAGAAGGCTTTCCTTTGTTCGGTCAATCGATGGATCAAAAAGAACAACAAATTTGACCATGTGCCTTTAATCAGAATGTCGTAAAATTAAGTATTTAAGTGTCCCTGTCTGAGAAAGTGTTCCAGGGGCCAAAAGTGGTAGTCCACCGATTTCGCTGAAACTTGGCACAGAAGTTGGGTGTGATGAGATATTTCAAAAGCCACTTTGGCTCACTTCTCTGAGTTTTAGTTCTGGAGTTTTAGGGGGGTCCCATTTGTTGCCCTTTTAGCACCAAAAATCCAGCCTTCTAGGGGGCATTTTGAAAGTGCTATAATACCCCATTGGTAAATTGTGCTGCCAAATGAATTTGACCATGGACTCTATTATAATGGAGCTTGCACTTCATACATGTAACTTTGTTCTCAAGCCATTAAACAGAGAGGGGCCTGGGGCTAGAGTTGGGTCAAATTTGAGGTCACAATTGCTACCCAAAATTGCCATTTTTCAAAAAACCATCATATTTACCTGCCTTCTTGCACAACTTCCACACCTTTACCAGTATATACTTTAGTGACCCAGTTATCAAAATCAGTTGAGAAAAATTTGGCTTATTAAGGTTTGTTAGATTTTTGGCACGCACACTCCATGCCCCTCTACGGCCATGCAGAATGAAATTTTGAGCATAATTCATGCCATAAACAAACTAAATTCTTGTCATGAAGCCTTTATTTTGTATTTGGTGAGTGAAAATGAACCATTAAAGCCTAATCGGTTTCATTGCTCAGAAATAGCCCGACTCATATCTTACAACTGCTCTTAGAAGGCCTCTGATTAGCACTACAAACACCCAGATTTAGCAAAATAAGGGTGAATTTTTTTCTTTGAAAACCCAGTACCCATCATAAAACACAATAGATGATGTTCTCACCTAGATATAACAATCTTTTTAAAAGATGCTTGAATTTTTCTCTGATTTACATTTCTCAGGTCATATTCCCATGCATACTATACTCTTGGCATGAAAACTCTCCATATTTTGTCAGGCCCATTTTTTCCATACAAGGTAAAGTGAGGTTAATGAAAACGATCTATAGCAGATAATCTACGTCTGACCTTTTAATAGCCTGAATAGCTCTTGCAAATAACCATCAGTAAACGAGCATGACCATACATGGACTACATAGAAGCTGCAGTGAGCTGCGTCCTGGTGACTTGTGATCCATCAGATTTCCACATACTTTAAAGCTGAATAAACGGAACGATCCAGTAAAAGAGGGAATCCACAGTTAGAAAAACTGGATAACAAAGCTTTTGTGTTGCTGTTCAAATAAAATACTCCATACAAAGCCTCAAGATGATGCGATTGTTATTGTATCAACTAACCCGCCATTTTGGACATGAGAGTATGGAAACTGGACCGAGTTCCCATTCTTCTCCCGTTTCAAGCGTGAACTTTTGTGTTTTTATCAGGTGTTAGAAATTGTAGAAAGCGATAAGTTTCAGGATAATTTTACGATGGCGCTTTGTTCCTTTGGAGGGGTAGATGATCAGTGTGGTGCCACGTCATGGGCTGTGCACGAAACAGGAATGATTCCTTTGTTGTCTTGCGATAATAACATGCCTGCATGGTTAAAGGACAAGTACAAGGGGTCAAGTGCGTCAGGGGCGAGAGGAAGACCCGGTGACACCAAAGCTGCAGGTGATTCAAAAGATCAGATAGGGATCATACACGCGCACAAATAATTTTTATCGTGATCCAGGGGACTCTTTGGATTGAAGAGAGGCGACGATATTTTACGATATTGTCGTCTCAAAATGCCGGTTTGCGATTGGTAATTTACTGGATTCTTGGTAACTTACTGAGTTCTTGCGAAGAGAGCCAAACCTTTAACAAATTGTTCAAAGGAAGGTCAAACAAGTTGATTAAAATGCTTATTTTGGAATTTAAAAATACACTTTATTCATAGCAACAACCCCTTTTTCAAAAACAACGATAAGAGTAGTTTTAAAGCCGTTTTTCCTTTGTTGGCGCTGTTTGTTTACATCCAGCTTTAGCTGTGCTCACGCTTATCATCGACGATAAGTGCACTTGAAACTCTTTGCGAACATGCTGCACCGAAGCTTTTCGATGAAATTGACATGTTAGCGAGAAAATGCCGTGTTTCGATAACATTTTTCTTCCAAACAAGGGTGGTAATGTCGCATGTCGACGAAGTCGGATTAGTGCAGTCGTGAAGCCCGTGGATTGTTTTTAAATTGCTTTGGATACAAATGTATCCAAAATTACGTAACTACTTATCTGTCTATTTATGATGTAACAATAGTCGGCTTATTTTTGGGAATCTTGTATTCTCTTTCAAGCCTGCCTCAGAATGATTGTTGTAATCTGAAACTTGATTAAATAATTAATAATTTTTTCAATAAAAATAGATGAATTGCGATAAAAAAACTAATTCGATTTTGAGACGGCATTACGACTTTATAATGACGCCGTTGGTAGAAAGTGTATCCCCTTATATAGGCTCCGTCGCTTCGCTTCATTATAAAGACATGATTCCGTCTCAAAATCGAATATAGTTTATATTTTTGGACTTGCTTGCAAAATCTGAGCTAACTAAACTGCGTACTAATGCATAGGCAATGAATCCGCGTGTGTTGTACTTGAATGGGAACTGATTCTGTAGCGTGCCGGAAGAGCGATTGACCAAGTAGATTTGGAACGATGACCGTGTGCCCAAAGCATCGTTTTCAACCTACTACGCTCTATAAGCAAAAGGTAGAAGGTAAAAGGTCGTAAAAAGTGCTAGTCAGAAGATTGGTAAGACAGATTATGTTCCTGTCGCGAACTCAGAACTGAGCAAAGGATGGGCCTTGAAGAAGCAAAAAGCTGCGGTGCGAATATCTCCAGGTGTCAAATAATTCTTGACAAAGTCATTCAGTTAGGGAGCTGAAGATCTTCATCAGAAAGCTACGCCAGCAGACGTGATGGAGCAAATAAAGGAAACTTTCCCAGTTTCAAAGTGGATTGAGGCACAGACTGTCAGAGGGTACTTTTCTCGGCTGGCTGCGCAGCATAAGAGACTTCCAATCAGCGAAGATGAGGGTGAAGATGAAGCGCTGGAGAAAGAAGAGTATGAAGAGCATCTAGTTGAGGTGGCTGAACAAGAGATTGGCCTCAAGCACCCTCTTGAGTATGATGATTTTAATTTTTGGGAACTCTCTGCCAAGGGTAGATTAGCCAAGGTGCTGGAAAAGCAAAAACTCGGTCAACTACAGTCATTGTGCAAGTTTTTCGACGTGGAAATTATCGGTTGTGCTAATCGTAAAGCATCGTATCACAAACCCCTTATGCAGCTGGCAAATTCCTGTGATTACCGCAACTAAGTCATTGTTCAGATTCGTGGACTACAAACCTGCGTTACTAAAACTCAGTGAAGGTTGCGTGACTCCTCGACTTGGCCCAGTCCTCGCACTCTCACGTCCAAGATGGCTGGCCGGTTGATGCAATAACAATCACATCTCGAGGCGTTGCATGGGGTGTTTCAAATGAACAGCAACACAAATATTTTTTTATCCAGCTCTCCTAACTGTGGATTCCTTCCTTAGTGAATGGTTCCATTTATTCAGCTTTAAAGTACCTGGGAAACATGACCGATCATAGGTCACCTGGACGCTGCTCACTGAGGTCGTATGTAGTCTATGCATGGTCATGCTCGTTTACTGATGGTTATTTGCAAGAGCTATTCAGGCTATTAAAAGGTCAGACATAGATTATCTGTTAAGAATCGTTTTCTTTAAGCTCACTTTGTCTTGTGTAAAAAAAATGGGCCTGACAAAATATGGAGACCTTTCATGCTTGGAGTATAGTATGTATGAAAATATGACCTGAAAAATATAAATTACAGAAAAATTGTCATATCTAGGTGAGAACATCATCATTTGTGCTCTATGATGGGTACTGGGTTTTCAAAGAAAAAAATCACCCTTATTTTGCTAAATCTAGGTGTTTGTAGTGCTAATCAGAGGCCTTCTAAGAGCATTTGTAAGATATGAGTCGGGGTATTTCTTGACAATGAAACCGATTAGGCTTCAATGTTTCATTTTCACTCACCAAATACAAAATAAAGGCTTCATGTCAAGAATTTGGTTTGTTTATGGCATGAATTATGCTCAAAATTTCATTCTGCATGGCCGTAGAGGGGCATGGAGTGTGCGTGCCAAAAATCTAACAAACCTTAATAAGCCAAATTTTTCTCAACTGATTTTGATAATTGGGTCACTAAAGTACATACTGGTATAGGTATGGAAGTTATCCAAGAAGGCAGGTAAATATGATGGTTTTTTGAAAAATGGCAATTTTGGGTAGTAATTTTGACCTTAAGTTTGGCCCAACTCTAGCCCCATGCCCCTCTCTGTTTATTGGCTTGAGAACAAAGTTACATGTATGACGTGCAAGCTCCATTATAGTAGAGCCCATGGTCAAATTCATTTGGCAGCACAATTTACCAATGGGGTTTTATCGCACTTTCAAAATGCCCCTGGAAGGCTGGATTTTTGGTGCTAAAAGGGCAACAAATGGGACCCCCCTAAAACTCCAGAACTGAAAGTCAGAGAAGTGAGCCAAAGTGGGTTTTCAAACATCTCATCACACCCAACTTCTGTGCTAAGTTTCAGCCAAATCGGTTGACTACCACTTTTGGCCCCTGGAACACTTTCTCAGACAGGGACACCTAAGGACTAAATAAATTGTTCTTTTGAAGTACTTAAAGTTTAGTTTGGGCAAACAATTTCGGAATTTTCAGGAAATGTTTGAAAACCGGTGCATAGAAAGCATAAAATCACGCAATCTGGTGAATGCGTGACCAACAGTAAACTGGAACAAAATTCGTTCAGCTAGAAATATCAGCGAAGTAGACGCATAAACAACCACAGTGTACTAACCTGTACAGAGATATGGTATTCTAACGGCTCCAAAGTCTTTATTTTTGCCGTTCGTTGAATGCAGATCTCCTTGAGCTTTGACAGTTGCTCGGTCGTTGTTTGAATAGTTACGGCTCCAAACTTGAAATGTTTCAATTCATGTATCTTTGTGCTCCTTGTCCCATCAATATCACTGTTTTGTGAAAATTGACGTTTAATCCTCTCAAAACCAATTTCAAAAGTGGGATTGTTGAAGAGGCCTTTCAATGGTACAGCTTCAATTAGTGATGTTACGCTTACCTGATGCGCTACATGATTTCCGAAGCGTGACCATGGTTTGCTCGCGGGGGAGCCTGGGTACAAACTTATCCTCGCCTCAAAAAAAATGCGGAAAAAATTGTGTCTGTACACAGGCTGGAACTAAGACCAAGGAGAAGTAAAGGTATGCGATATATCTTTAGTAATATACAAGATAGTTGCTTACTTCAGGGGCATATGGATGGCTTCAAATAAATTTAGCAAAAGAGATACATTGTGATGTCATTACTGCAGGAATGAGGGGAACTCACCCTATTTCCATAAGGGATATGCGTGAAACAACCATTAAAATACTTGCTGAGATAGATAGTCCAGTTTAGCTTGACATCATATCATCATTATAGAAAAGTACGCTTTTCTAACAGAGTGAGCGTTAGGTGGTTATAAAGAGCACGAGGGCCAGGCATGTGTATTTTTAGGTGACAGAATTTTCCTTTCACGCACGGGCCTGTCACGCAGTTTGCACTTATTATTTCAACTTGGCACTTGCTATCTTAGAGTGTGCATGTAGCACTGCTCACCCACCTATTCCCCAGTCTAAGCGTTCCATAGGAATACCTTGACTATCAAGAAAGCTATATGCGAGAAGCTAGGTTAAGGACTACACCAAAATCTTATGGCTCAGTCAATTCCGAGCATGACCATTCCTCCTCCCCCCACCAGGCATTTGTCGTTCTCCAGCGTGGGGCATTTGTCATCAGTGGTCTGCCTGGGGATGGGGCGTTTGTCGCCCATTTATTCATATATCGCGAATTTCACATTTTTACTGCTAAATTTCTACTAAGCCATGTATTATTATTTTACTAGCCCCCTCCCGTCTCAATTTGTTTCCATTAGCTTAGCCCACAGGAACAAGGACACCTGTTTCCTGAAAAATAACGGCTTCGATACCTCCTTCCCCACTCCTCTGTCACCTTTATGTTAGTTTTCCTTTTCCAGTACTGCGATGGGCGATTTCAGAAGGAACTTGGCATGCACTCGAGTTCCTCCGCCATCCAGTGCCGAACTCGGATCGGTGAAACGGACAGATAGCCTGATATTGCACTGCCCAAAAGCTGGTTCTTGTGCGCACAAGCCGTTAAGCTCTGCCTCGCTTTCATCTCCAGAGAATGATCAAGCGGACTGATGGCCACTTACATCTTTCTGGCATGAGAAGTATTGGGAAAAAGATTTGTGGAAATCTGTCGCGTAGAACAAATTTGAAAGCGTATCACAGGGCGCGCACTTTTTGACGACATTCACAGCATGCGTAAGCTTTAAACTGGTTGACAGCCGGTATAGCGATTTAATTTTTTTTGTAACTACTCGGCTCGTTTAGTTTATTTCTATTCCGGGTAGTTTTTTGCCCATTTTAGTTAATTTATTTTATGCTGTAATTATTTCTATTTATTTTGGCAAAATAGAATGGTTGTTGTTGTTGTTGTTGTTGTTTTTATTCGTCCAAAATCGTGGACGGCGGCAGATCAAAGAATAGGAAAGAAAGGCAGAAAATCCTATCGCGATCACGTGCACTGGTCAGGATGTATGCAAATTTTTGCATCGACTTGTAACCGCTCGACAGGTAAACAACTGAAACAACTGCAAGATGGAAAATCTCCCGATGGACGCTTGAAGTAAATTGCTTTTACGACTAATGTAAAGGATCATTTAGCAGATTTGACGGGAATATTTTGTCCATAGTGTCAAGTATTGACAAGAGATCTAGGAACGCACCCGGACAACATGGCGGTTCACTGCAAACACGTTTTATTGAATCTATGCGTGCGCATGTAATTACTATATATGGTAAACGCACAGGGAGACCATAACATTTCCTCCACACAAAAATGATCTGTCCCTAGTTTGTAGACTGAGCCTAAGATACAATCTCAAGGAAACAATTAAATCGACTAACAGTGTCCGGTACCTGCAGTTTCTAAGAGAAACAGAAAACAAAGAAAAATAAAAAGAAAAACAGTTCAGAGATCGAGTCTCTGTGGTGCCCTGCGCACTCTCTGGGGGTACCGCCGCTCACGGACCGTAGGACTGACTGGAGTCACTTCAGGAGGGTCGGTGGCTACAGGTGAGGGAACAGAGACCATCTCCGGTTGATCTGCCACCGGATCCTCTGGAACTGTACCAACCACACCGGGTGGTGCACTCTGTTGGATTGGCGCTGGTGATAGGCTGACCACTTCTGGTTGGCTGACCTCAACAGTGTCGGGCTCAACAGCCGTTGGCTTCAGCTGGTCGATATGTCGACGCCAAATAATCCCAGGTGCCACCTGCACCTCGTACATCAGCGGACCTGTCTTCTTGACAATCAGCCCTGAACACCACTTCAGATCCCCCCGATAATCTCGGGACATCACAGAGTCACCACCTTCTAACTGACGACACTGTCTACCCTTCTCATTTGCGGTCCTGAAGTTCTGCTGATGCTGTTGGTTAACCATCTTACGGTTCAAGTTAGGTTTCACCAAATCTAGGCGAGTGCGCAACGGTCTTCCTAGGAGTAACTGTGCAGGGCTCACACCGGTAGTGGAGTGAGGAGTGTTCCTATAAGCTATGAGAAACTTTGCCAACTTCTCCTTCACTGGCTTTGAGCTTTGATGCATGGGACATAACGCTTACTTGAAAGTTTGTACAGCCCTCTCAGCTAGACCGTTTGTAGCCGGATGGTATGGTGCTGACGTTAAATGGCGGATGCCACTGGACCTGACAAATGCCTGGAACTCCTCAGAAACGAATTGTGCACCGTTGTCACTAACGATCTGTTCAGGAATTCCGAATCTGGCGAATAAATCGCGAAGGACTTCGATGGTCGAACTTGAAGTGGTGGAACTAACAGGAACCACTTACGGCCACTTGCTGTGTGCATCGACAACTACTAAGAACATCGAGTTCTGGAATGGTCCGGCATAGTCGATGTGTATGCGTTGCCATGGAGTAGTGGCCCACTCCCACGGATGGAATGGTGCTTTAATAGACATCTTCTGGTTGTGCTGACACCCACTGCAGGCTTTCGCTAGCTCTTCCAGTTGGCCACTGATATTAGGCCACCAGACGTAGCTCCTCGCTAGTGCTTTCATTTTTACCACACCCAGATGCCCGTCGTGCAGCTCCTCCAACACTCTGTCTTGGAGCTTATTGGGGATTACCACTCTCATTCCCCATAGAATGCAACCTTGGTGAACCGTCAGTTCATTGCGCCGCTCGTAGTAAGGCTTGTCTCCACCTATACGAGCAGACCATCCCTTCACGATGGACTCGTACACCCTTGCTAGGACTGGGTCACGACGTGTTTCTCTAGCAACTGCTTCACTGGTTACAGGTAATGGCTCAAACTGGGTTGCGTGGAACACCTCTGACGAATCCACTTCCATCTCCTTCCTCTCTTTTTGCTGAAGGGGGAGCCGAGACAGTCCATCAGCATTGCAGTGCTTGGTCGTGCTCTTATACTCTATCTTGTAATCGAAACCAGCCAGGAACATAGCATAGCGCTGGAGTCTCGCAGCGGTCATGGCAGGAACTCCCTTCTCTGGGTGGAAAATGGCAGTGAGGGGCTTGTGGTCTGTAATGAGCGTGAACCGCCTCCCATAGAGGTACACATGGAACCGTTTCACCCCCATACGATGGACAATGCCTCCTTGTCAATCTGGGCGTACTTGCGTTCTGTCTTGGTTAACGATCGGGACGCAAAAGCCACTGGCCTTTCGCTGCCATCAGGCATGGCGTGTGAAAGAACCGCACCGATGCCGGTTGGTGAAGCATCGCATGCAAGCCTAACTGGTAACGCTGGATCATAATGCGTTACCACCTGCTCAGATGTAATCATACGCTTAGCCTCTGTGAAGGCTTGCTCGCACTGTTCAGTCCACTGCCATTCGCTGTTTTGCTCTAACAACTGGTGAAGTGGGTGGAGAATTGTGGATGCATTAGGCAAGAAGCGGTTGTAATAGTTAACGAGCCCTAAAAATGAGCGAAGCTGTGACACATTCTCAGGTCTTGGCGCGCTAACTACTGCCTCAATCTTCTCTTGTGTCTTGCGGCGACCTTCTCTGTCGATATCATGCCCACAGAACTGAACTATATCCCTGAAGAACTCGCACTTCTCTTTGTTGGCCTTCAGACCCGCGTCTTGCAGTCGCTTAAGCACGCTCTCTAAATTCTCCAAATGCTCTTCATCGGTTTTGCCCGAGACGATCATGTCATCGAGGATACACTGGGTGCCAGGTATTCCCTGTAATACCTGGTCTATGGCACGTTGCCAAATCGCTGGACTTGAAGTAACGCCAAAAACTAACCGACTGTATTGAAAAAAGACCCTTGTGCGTATTGATCGTGAGGTATTTCTTGGATTCCTCTGTTACTTCCATCTGGTGATAAGCTTGGCGTAGATCAAGTTTGTTAAAATGTTTTCCCCGAGCCAAATTTGCAAAAATATCCTCTATGCGCGGCAGAGGATACTGTTCTGCAAGAAGAACTGGATTGACCGAGACCTTGAAATGGCCACAGACGCGCACTGATCCATTTCGCTTAACTACCGGGACAATCGGGGTAGCCCATTCACTGTATTCTACCTTAGACAGAATACCGTCCTCCTCTAAACGTGTCAATTCTGCTTCTAACCTGGGGCGAAGTGCATATGGAACTTGACATGGCTTATGAAAGCTAGGCTGGCAGCCCTCCTCAACTTTTAAATCAGCCTTGTGGCCTTTAAGTGTGCCTACGCCCTCAGAAAATACAGACTCGTACTTCTGCAACAACTGATCCACTTTGTGCTGCATGACCCCTTCCGGCGTCTGGCTAAGCTTAAGGGCTTTGATTTCACTCCAGTCCAGCTGAATTTTGGAGAGCCAGTCACGCCCAAACAATGCTGGCCCCGGTGTCTCAACCACTTGTAGGGTTAACTCCTTTTCTTGGCCCTTAAACTTAACTGCTGCCCAGTGTAGGTTTTAAGTGTGACATGGCTCTTTGCTAGTTTCACGTGACCAAAATGTTCCTTATACTGTTTGTATGGGAGTACAGACACAGCTGAACCTGTGTCCGGTTCCATCTTCACCATCCTTCCCTGTACTTCGGGGCTGACCCATATCACATGATCCTTGTCACTCACGTTATTAACCTCAAGGGATCCTAAGTAGTCATCACTGTCTCCGTCATCACTGTCCACATAATTTACTGGAGGTCGGGCAGCTTGTGTCTCCCTTTTCTTGGATTTACAAGCCCTCACAATATGGCCGGTCTTGTTACAGTGGCGACATTTTTCCCTTTTGTACGGACAACTTTTATGATCATGGTTTCCCAAACAACGGTAGCAACTTTGATCACCTGGCTCTTTAGGGGATGGGGAACTCTTTTTCTCTGAAGGTCTAGCTTCCTTCTTAGGTTTAGGCTTCTTGTTTGGCCTTGACTTGGATAACAAATCAACTGGGTTTGACTCTTTACCCCCCTGAAGAGCTTCAACATCCTTGTAAGATTGCTCAATAGCGATGCATTTCGCTACAGCAATGTCAAATGTCAGTTCCTCGAGTTTGAGTTTCAAAAGCTCTGACATCACTCTCTTATCTCGAATACCCGAAACCAATCTATCTCTGAGCCTTTCCAGTCGCATGGCCTCATTAAACTTGCAATCAGTAGCTAGATGCTTTGGAACGGCAACATACTGACTCACCGTTTCTCCTGCGTTTCGCGCTCGGTTGTCAAACTCATACCTGGCGACTAGAGCAGATTTCTGGGGCTTCAATTGCTTCTGGAGACGCTCTACGATCGTGTCATACGTGAGAGAATCTTCTCTTAACAATATCGGGGCCACCAAATCTTTCGCCAGTTGGTACGTTTCGGTGGGAAGATTAGTTAACAGGACGGCTTTCTTCCGTTTCGAGTGGGCCACTCCATTGGCCACGAAGAAGAATTCTAGCTGTTCTGCATACGCTTTGAAGTCGGTTCCCACTGCGAACTTCTGAACTTTACCGATGTTCCGAACCGGATTTGGTGCCGCATCAGTCTTGGTTGGCATCTTGAGACGTCGTGTGGATCTTGTTTAGATTTCTTTCACTTTTTCCGCAGTAAAGTACCCCTAAGATCCCGTTCTCGTCGCCAAAATTGTCATGTACTGACAAGAGATCTAGGAACGCACCCGGACAACATGGCGGTTCACTGCAAACACGTTTTATTGAATCTATGCGTGCACATGTAATTACTATATATGGTAAACGCACAGGGAGACCATAACACATAGCACAGGGAGAGGAAAGATATAAAGAAGCAGCATTGTGACGTTTCGGTTGGAGAATGTTCGCCGTTCGTTGAAATTGAAGAAGAACGGTACACGTACCTATGAAACGTTCGCACAAAGCAAACACTTTGGACAACTTAGAATAACATATCCGTGTACAGGTTAGTATATTTAACTTGTTTTATGCGTCAACGTTGCCGATATCTGCCGATATTACCAACTGAAGGAATTCTATGCCACGTCGCTCTTGGTCACGCGATCATCAGATGGCGTGATTTTGCGCTTTCTAAGCACGATTTTAAAAAAATTCCTGAATATTCTAAAATCATTTGCCCAGGCAAATCTTAACATAATTCGAAAGTACAACATCATTAGTCTTCAAAACTTAAATTTATGAAATTCCAAGTAAAGGCACATGGTCAAACTCGTCGTTCTTTTTGACCTGTCGATTGAGGTAACAAAAGGAAGCCTTAATCTTTTTTATTCCCTTGAACACTATGATTAGTCTTAAGTTTATAAAATCATACGGTTTGGACGACGAAGAGTCATACAACAAATTGTTAGTATTACAGCCTTCCCCGGTTCAATAGTTTTGATACGCGAGTCGAGTGAACTTGAAGGAATTTTTACCCTTCCTGGTCTCGCAAAATCGAGCTTAGAGCTATGAATGGAGTCATTTTGTTTTTCGTTTTTCTCAGAAATAAAGAGTTATTTCAAGGAAAAAACTACGCAGCGTTTGTATACTTACAAAGGGCTACCACCTTGCAAAAGAAGAGCGAATTTGAATTTTCAAGCTTTGCCGCTCAATGTTTGATTTTTGTACGGATTTGCTCTTAAATATTTTATAATAAGTCTTGTTTTCCTTTAACCCTTCCACTCCCTGGGACGCATCATGATATTTGAACTTGAATAACAACCCCTAATTTCACTTGAAAAAATTTTGAAAACAAACAGCACAGAATGAAAGTAGCGACACACCTTATACAAAAATGTACTAGCTTCGTAGTCATCTCACGATAAATAGGTGAATAAATAAATAAATAAATAAATAAATAAATAAAAATAACATACCATGAAGTGGAAACGAAAGCTTGCGCAGGTTTGTCAAGGTACGTGATCTGCGTTGCTGCAGATCTGCACTTGCCAAATATAGTAATATAATTTACACCTTTATCACGATATTCTCCTCTCCTCAATCGCCTTGATGTTGGTGACTGTTCGCCAACAGGATCAAATTCTTCTATTATTACTCGTATGGCCTCGATAGGGACAACAAGATCGCAGTCATTTCTTAATAGCTGGTGCATTTGGGGATAACCAATTCTGTTTCCACCTCCCTCAAGCTCACTTTCCATCACGTTTACAATTTTAACGATATCACTGTGATCTTTTCTCCTATGGAGACCCTGACGTCTAAGAACTGGTTATAGCTGGAGCTAGCTCGTTTGGTTTCCATGAAAAGAAAAGGCAGGTCTCCAAGAAAGTCAGGCCGAGAGTAAAGTAGTGACCAATCAGATCGCCCCCTTCCAAAATGGTATGCAATCCATGGCCGATGTAAGTCGGTAATATACCGCCGGATAAATGTATCACTCCCAAAGGTAAATACAGTTCCCAAGCATAACGTCAAAGCGCCATCATTTCACTACATGGATTGGCCACAGTGAAATAAGGCCTATTATAGAGCAATTAATTAGATCTTTCGCCCGATGATATGTACCTCATCGCCCGATAATTTGCACATTTTTGCTTGATATTTCAATTTTATCGCGCGATAGATTTGATTTGTCACGCGATGACTGGGAAAATAAATGGCTGTTGACTTTACCTGGAGACTTAAGAGCTGAGAACAACCTGACGCGACTTAACTTTAATTTTTAACCCTTGAGGGTTTAACTGAGCCTCAACGCACTTTTTTGTCATTTGGAACAACGGTTTACCCACCAATTTTTTCTTACATTCCTTAGAGGGAAACTCCAAACAAACAAAAACAACAACAACAACACTTTACACCTTTATTTAACACTTTTGATGCAATAAGCTGTGTATCTCTTTAGTAAACTGCAAGAAGCAAAGGTTAATGTCCCTGATGTCCTATTCCGCCAGCTATCAAAAGGAAAATTCGCCTACCTCCCAGGACAGACTATACTTTCAGGTAATTTCAAGCAAAGCGGGATCATAGGTCAAGCGCCACTTTATATGTTAATAATCTCTTTTATCTACTTTATAGCGTTGAGTACTTGACTAAAGACAGAAAATATGTAGACTGGTTACTTCTACCCAACAACAGCAAGCTTTCTTCAATAGTTAAATTTACATGCCATTCTTGTTTGCTATACTCTTGTTTACAACTCTTGTAGGCTATAAGAAGTAGTGTGGCTTTCTTCTGTACCTCTTTGTTCACTAGGGTTTCCATGCTCTTAAGTTAAATGTCGACGATGGAATATCCAGTCACAATAAATATTACAAATAAACATGCACAAAGGAAATAACTAACTTCAGAACTAACATATCTGTTCCTTGTTCTTTCTCTAGTGTGATTATTTCGGATGTTATCAATAACTCAGGGAGTTAGCTGTAGCCTACGAGAGTGTAATTCTGTCGAAGCGTTAAATTACTATCTTAATCTGCTTAGTCACATGGCTCCAAAAACCGATTATTAATTTATTACTTATGGAAAGCATTGCTTCTATTTTGTTAACTTGCGTTATGGTGACTTTCCTACTCTTGCTTTCAGTACCACTATACCTGATAAATTCATTAGTTTTATAATCAGTGGAATGCATAGGAATAAATATGTGCTTTGAAAACATGTCAATCCTAAAAGACAAGTTTCTATAATGAGAGCGATTTTACGTTGCCAATATCGCTTGATAACCACAGTCACAGCTTTGTATCACAGGAGCTATCGTCATCGTTTCTGGTTGGAGACAAATCCACTGTTGCCTCACCTGCTTTTATCTCGATCGCTGGAAAACAAAACATCAATAAAGCGATTTTAAGGCTTTGATGTTTGCAGTCGGTTTAGTTATAGTCTACAATTTAATTTCTTCAGCTCAGAGAAGGGCACAAATGGCGTCAGTTACGGGCCGTTACGGGCCAGTAGGTTTTTGTTGAAATAGTAAGATTATGAGTAACCTGTACGCAGTTTGCCACGCAGAAAACACTCTGAGGCGCCGACGAAAGGGGAACCTATGGCCACCTTCTCATCGGTCTGACATTCTTAGCAATTTTGCACACAAGGAATGGCAAGTCCTCTTTGACAAATCTTGTTTGACAAAACTGATGATTTTCCCTTGGGTACAGTGGTGCTTTAACTGCGACATTTCTAATCGCCATAAGAGCTCATAAAAGCACGTGAACGAGGAGTCTGGGTGCCAATCTTCTACAAATCCATTGAGCCATCTGGGAGTTGGTCAATTTGTGGGTTCGTAATATACCCGTGGAGGATAAATAGACAGAAATGAAATATATGCAATATCACATATCTGAAATGAAGGTAACAGAGTCAATGGAAGAAAAAAATTGCAGTTATGTAAGCAACTGAAGCAGTTGCCAAAGAGGAAGCCTGAAAAATTCAGGCTTGAACGGGATTGGAACCATTGACCCAACGATGTAACGGTCCAGTGTTCTTCGAACTGAACTATCAACCCAACTGGGAGCTGGTCATTGTGTGGGTTTGTAGTATACCCGTAGAGGATTAATAGTTAGAAACGAATTTTGTGAATAATCATAGATATGAACTGGGTTCGAATCCCGTTTAAGCCTGAATTTTTTCATGCTTTCTCTTTGGCAACTGCTTTTAAAAGTTGTCTTCCTAACTGCTTTGATTTTCCATTCATGAAAGGTTGTAGCTTTTCATCATCGCAGGGTCTTGTCGAAGGTCTTCATAAGCTTTCATTTTTCCACTCTTACCACCGTATTTACTGCTACGCGACTTTTCTTTTCAAAACGCCACTGAAAAGTTTGCAATACGCTTGGGTCAATCGTACCTTATACGGGAAGTGTGGTTAGAGAGACAATGATATAATCTCTTGCTCAAACTCAATCTCCTTCCTCGTTCAAATTTCGTAACTGCGCACAAATGGTTCCTGTTTCCATGTAATACTAGGCATACAAATCATCCCTCGAAGGACATTACCTGGTGGATGGGGCTTGCTTACGCCTATGTCAATGATAACCACTGCTGTGCCGGTATTCTTAGCAGGCGAGGACTTTTTCGTCTTTATGGTCACCTTGTGTTTTGTTCCCAGCTTGTTTCTTAGACCTTCACGGACCTCAACAAAACAAACAAAAACGTCTTAGAAACGTTAAAAAAAGTTTTTAAAAATGGCGTGTTTAGTATATTATTAGCTAAGACATTTAACAAATTTTGGCTTTGCATTTCTTTTCCTCTTATCGCCATTGGCTATCATCAACTTAAAATAATTTGCAGGTGTCTTATTATCAATACGCGGTAAAAGCGTTGGTAACTCCCCTTAGAGTAAAGGTCAAAACCAGAAAACTGTTTTCAGCCTTTAGCAAATTTTGTCAACCAATGTTTACCGTCGTTAAATGCCTTTTTTTGGTTAATCCACTTCTATAAGATGTCGATTTATGTTTGCAATAACCTCGAACAGTGGAAGTCCCTCAAATAATCACACTCTTTGAACAATCGCTCCCGGCGATTATTCGAGAACATAAGATAGTTTAAAAAACAGTATAATAAAAGCTAATAATGCCTAAATATCACTATCATAACCGCCATCAACATTGAATGCATTGTTTCATTTGTGATGTGATATTTGTTTAAGCTGCCATCTTAAAGGGACACAGTCAGCTCCAGGGCCGCGCTGAGCTGGGCACTAGTTTGTTGGTTTCAAAAAACGTCCCCCATAACCCGAAAACAAAAGCGCTTTGGAAATCACCTCAATGAAATCCGTCTTCATCAGTTGTAGTTTCTTATTTACTTTAAAGATATCACTCAAAGCCAGTTTTTTTCTGGATACGTTTGTATTCATTAGAGGAGAATATTTCCCTTAATTTTTGCATGGATCGAGCCTCCAAACCTAGGGGAGGCAAACGTGAAGGTGCTTGGCGAAAAATCCCCTGCATTGGCAAAGATAACCCTGAAACCAACAGAAAACACTGGAGAGCTCAACACCACTCTGTCTATTTGAACAATCAAGTCTTCACGACCTGGAGAAAGGTCCGTAGCGAAGGAACTTCTGCTAACTATTCGGCATTTGCAGCATGGCTACTGAGTTTGGAAATAAATAGACGAGAAGAACAGTGAGTACCAGCTTCTCAACAATTCACTACAACTATTTTAGATAGACGTTGATATTTATCTTGGGGATGATGTACTTAATATCTCTTCACTCATTTTGTGGATTGAGAAAAGAAGAAACTCGCAGACAGCCAAAAGAACGAGGTATACGGTAGATGGTAAGCTCCCACTAGTGACACCACGGCGGTTGACTTTGATGTCGACAGGTTTTACTCACACTCTTTTGAAATGACTACCAGGTCCATTGACTTCGACTCTGATCGGCAAAACCAGAAATCTTCCGGAAATTTCTAACATAAGCATCACCGAAAGTGAAAAGTGAGTAGAAAACCAGATATGCTTTTTAGAGGAGCATACCCAGATATGCTATTTAGTTGGTATCCACTGCGCGTGTGCACCAGCTGACCAAATGTGCACCTATTGACCTGAGGTTGTCGATCTTTGTGAACCACTTACCCTCCAAAAAATATAAAATATGTCTACATGAATACCTGCTCATCGAAAAGGCAATGGAAGATAGTGAAAACGATTCCCTGAGGAAGAAAAAATAAAGAAATTGGTTTACTTCGGGGTTAATGCCATAATAGTTGTTTTTCAACCTGTTAACCGTGGGCTTGCAGAGCGTGCCGCCTCGATTTTTAACATTAGCTTTCTTTTTAATATTCGGGCAAAAGCAACCAAACTATGAATGTTACGCTTTCCAAAATCTTTGTTGCGATAATGAAGTTTGACTCCTATAATAAATCACTGAATTTTATGTTTGCGTGAAAAGCAATTTAATAAACATGTTTTTCGAACTTTTTTCTATAAAGAGTATTTTAACTTCTTGGTGGACACTTGAACATTTTTGTACCATTCTATCGTTTCCTTATTGATTTTTGATTAATTTTCGGTAAGATTGATCGTTTCCTGAAATTTTGGAGATATCCGAAGAAATGCGGCTCTGCGAAAACCAACAGTCAATTCCTGCGAACGTCATGTGATGTAGTCATCTCATTCTGTCGACGGGACCATTTTGGACGTAACGCACACCCTCCAAGTATCATTTTCAAATTTTTAATGCCCTTGAGGCTATGGAAGAGGAAAAAGCCACCCCCTTCTCCATCCGAAATGGGAACTGCGAGGCTAAATAGGATTGTCAATTTGAAAGATCAGGCACAGAAATTTTCTGGGGCTAAAGTTCCTAAAACGGGCTACGTTGAATATTCCAAAGCCTATCAGTGTGTTTTATTTTTCATTGATTCTGTTTTAAGGCGTTCATTATGAATCCTGGTAATTATATACAATCTCCCTGCTTATACAGTTGACCCTTACGGACACTGTATATTACGACCAGCTCTCAATCATGGACGGTTTTCTCGGTCCAAAAGAGAAAAAAAGTCATAAAAACTCTTCCTCTGTAATACCACAGCGGACACCTCCGTAATAGGGACTACACTAATTCCTGTCCCTCGTTGTCCGCACTATAGAGGTTCGTCTGTACAAAAGGGTAGCCCCCGTTTTGCTCAGACAAAAGGGATAAAACAGGCTAAGATTGTTGACATACCGCAGAGACAGAAAGAAAAGAAAGAAAGGCCTCAGCAAGGCTTGACAATAATTGTGAAATTATCAACATACCTGTGTAGAATTAAGCAAAATAAAAACGTATGCAATGGCTGTGTGGAATTCGATGAAAAACCCCAGCAACCACGTGACACCCAGCAAGGGAAGTAAAGCGGTAACGCTCCGCAAACTACTCCTGGAATAGAATGAGAAACATTCAAGTTAAATAAGTCTACCAGTTGTTGAAAATGTCCTGTTAATTACCCCAAGCTACGCGTAACAGTTTGGCTACGGACTTGCAGGATGCCTCATTCTTTTTCAATGCGCTCTTCGGCTCCACAAAGAAACGTCTGGCTATACGTTCAATAAATTCGAGAACGTTTTAACCTGTCTCAACAAGGAAAACGCGATAGAAAACATACAACCGAAGACAAAGTGCTCAACAACAGGCAACCCCTTCCTTTTTGCGATCTTTTTTTCCATTTCAATTCGAATACGCTCACGTACTTCGAATTTTATCGCCACGGCGGGTTTTGCTGAAAGATGCAGCGTTATTCAGGGCGGCGCTTATGCGGGGTGACGATAAATCGGGGGAGGCGCTCTTTCGAGTAAATACAGTAAATCCCCCTTATACTTCGTTCAAAGGTTCGAGTGTAAAATGTACCATGCTAATGGGGTTACGTAAATGTTTTTGTTTCGGTTGTAGTTGAGTACGAACTTGCAGCTACAGCGTTTAGCTAATCACCTTGCACGTCTTCTGTTATCTTGGCTATACTTCTGGGCCAGCTTCCCAAAGATAACTCGCAAAATAATCATAAACAGTGCAAAGTTAATCTGCAAGATAAAACGATGAAGAATTCAATACCTTGATGCATGTTTGTTCTATCGGTGAGCAAAAGCAATAATAATAAACTGGTAACTAGAAAGTTACTGATCTTTGTTTACTGACCCCCAGAGTAACAATAAACCAGTACTGCATGTCTTTAATTATAATGCTATCTGCATTGGTCCTATACCATCATGTTTCACTACAAACTCGACGATGTCATACAATCAGTCCTCGTCTCAGTTACTCTGTTCCAAAAACGAACGAAAAAGCCGTGAAATTGAGGAAGAAATATTGAAATAATAGACTAATATTTAAATTTGTTAACAGGAAAATAATCACTGATAGGTGAGCTGCAATTTTCCCTGTTTACACCCTTATATTGGTTTCATTAAGTCATTGAAAAGCTAAACAATTTCTTGTTAGTTTTCGTGATCCCCCAAAGGAAAACATACTCACATATCTACGCAATGATCTAGACAAAAAAGGAAACAAACAAAACAAAACAAAACAAGACTAGCACAAGTTTTTATATAAAACAGGGAGGAGTGAAGCTCATCCCCAATGACGGAATGATTGATGATGGAATGATTGATGCTAATCCCCAATGACGGAATGATTGATGACGATGATAGATTCCACTAGATTACCACCCACGCCTTGTTCCTCGGTACTCATTTATTGACAGTGTTGGAAGAGTGTCGTCTGTTGGTCACAACTTGAGGAAAAAGACCCGCTATCCCAACACTGACCATTTGGATCAAATGTCCCACGCACCTGGCAGCTGTCCGTAATTTTTTTTTTTCACAAGGAATTACGTCTTTTAACCAGTAATCACATTTATTTTTTCCGTTATCTCCAAACGCTCGCTCTGCATTATTTTTTTTTTACAATTATTGATTTATTTTCTTTTCTTTATGTTGTTATATCTGTATTTAGTTAGTTTATTTAGGTGTGTTATTTTGATTCTTTCTTTTTTGTTGGTTTGTGTGTGTATGTGTATTGGTGTACATGTAATTGTATAACTTTAACAACATTTAACAACAACACGAGTTTATACCAGAAGAAAAAACAGCACTGGTCCTTTGTAAATCCACAAGCTTCCGTTGAGCCAACATCTATCGACCAAGAAAAAATAATTACATTCCATCACAACTAACAATTATTATTATAAACAGGGCAGTGAGATTGTAGTGGACTACAACAGAACAAAATTTTGAAAATAGTCTGAGCTACCAAATGCCAAAGATACACTCCATAGCATTCTGAAATGTTTCTCGTTAAGATGTGGATTTATTGTAAGTTATAGTATTGTGATTGTATTTTATCGCTATGTCATATCGGTGGATTCATTTGCAGCATACGCGTATAGCAAAAAAAATAATAATAATAAAAATAAAATGCGAGAACATGTTTGTTTGCATCACGTTTAGGTTACGCGTATATGGGGTTAGCGATAAATCAAAGGCGCGTTCCAGCGCGCACCCGTACTTCATTGGCTATTTTGACGCTGTCGACTCTGATTCCTTTTCCCAAAGGAGGGAAACGTCTGCTCAAATACTAGCGATAGTTTTGCATTTTCCCGGGCTGCTGTAATGGATGTTTATCGAACAATGAATGCGCTAAATCGACACACCATTGATTAATCGCATGGCCTATACGCGTACCCTGAATGCGATGCAAGTAAACAGGCTGTGGAATTTTCCACCCTCTGAACTTTAATTATCACTGATTTGCAGATAACTTAAATAAGTTTGCTGGTACCCACTGGTAAATCTGAAGTACCCTATCAGTTGAACTATTTCCCTTTAGATAAATAGAAGAAAGAAGATAATCTTCCTTTTTACCATCACCTCATCTTCCCTTCGGCATGTGCCTGCCTTATCCTCGGCCCGCTTCCACCACTAGTCTCTAATTTGTAATTAGTTACTACGTTCCCGAGGGTTTGCCTCGGTGTAAGAACCTGACAAGATTTTCTTTGTTTGTTAGTTATTGTTATGTTGTACGCTACTGTTTAAAATGTTTTGTTTCCTTTATTTTACATCATCCGTGAGTTTCACAGATTCTTGCACCGAGGCAAAGCCGTCTCCGACGGCATTTAAAGACAAATGTGTTGCTGTACATTTTAATTACGCTAAAAACAATGTGCGTTTCGCAGGGGGAGTTTTTCTGTGGTTTATCGACATGTTTATTTGCAACAGGGTGCGTTAAATATGCGACAAGTATACGCGTATGCTGCAAATTAATCCACCCATAATATCACTTGCAATTTATAGTACAGAGTATTGTAATCGTAATTTAACGCTAACTGATGTAATGTACTGTAGTTTATATGTGTATATTTGTAAGGTGCCTATTTGTAACTTTTGTAGTAACTTCCTCACTTTGTAGCTGTTTGTGGCCAGCGTTTTAAAGTAAAGTTGTATATGTTGTGGACACTAGAATCTGTCTTTTTCGGTCTGAATGTCCAAGGGAACAAAAGCGTGACCTGAAAAGGTCATTGGCGCACTGACCCTGTAAGCCAATGTGGTGCAGAAGTAAGTCGTAAATAACTTGATAAATGATAGGGGAACACTCCTACTAAGAAAGCAAGCGGCAGAGCGCCAACCGCACCTGGTTCTTTCCACCTCTGAGGTAAATTTCAGTGATCCACACATAACGTCCTCCACCAAAGGCACTCCCATATCGAAGGAAGAAGGACTTATTGAGGCTACAACTGACGCAATGACTGCTGGTATTCCTGAAATAATTGGAAGTTGAGATATAAAACAAGTGAATATTACTAAATTAAAAGGGGTGAGCAGTCTTTGAACTTCATGTATTCATAATATCCGGGGGTTTATTGTGTGTAAGTTTGTTATCTGGCATTATATTGTTATATTTACTTTTGTAAATAAAAACAATTCCTTCATCACTACTTAATCCTAGATGGTTCAGTGCTTTTTAGCTTTTCTGCTGTATTAAAAAAATGAAAAGAAACACATGGAAAATGAGGTCACCCCATCCGACTGCCGTATAAGCCAAGTATTGTTTCTTCACTGAAAATACTTTGACCAGCTTGGTGTAGAGGTTAATTCCTTCCACTAACATCCAAGTAAACAACGCTGTGTGCAGAAAGTATTGGGTACCAGCTACGATGGAGCAGAGGATCTAAAGATAAAAAAGAGTTATAGTCATGTTCTACTCAATTATTGGTCCATGTTCACACGTTATTTAAATGCGAATTTTTTTAAAAAACAGTACGGAGAAATTTGTAGCGTGCTCTAGGCTAACAATGAGATAAGATGAGACGACATCGTAATGAATCTGCTCCAGTTGAAAACGTAGCTAATGACTAGCAACGTCACAAGGTGCAAAGGCCGAGTTACATTTGACTGCAATTCCGTGCAAGTCAGTTTTGTTGATATGGGCATGACCGAACAAAGCGTCATGCGATTTTGTTGCACGTCTGGTGAAATTTTATTCTAAATGCAAGCAGATAGCCGCATAGAGCAATGACTCGTGATGACTGTGGGCGTGTCGGGGCTTTGTGCCTTGTTTGGAAAGGTTCCTTCCAGAATTGTCGCCCGAACAGACCATTGTAGGCTTTGCATTCGGCTTGAAGATAAAATCTCACCAGACTCGTAACAAGAGGGCATGAAACTCTGTGCGGTCACGTTCATATCAACAGGATCGATCAAATATGACTCTTCTGCTAGCTTTGGAAAGTTCAGCTCTACAAAGGCAGTATTCAGAACGCTTTTAACTACATTGCTCTTGACCTCTTCAAAGGCGTGAAGGTGAGTGACCAATTTCTCAGAGACGACAAAGTGAATCAAAATGACAAATACCACAAGATACGAATAATGCACTTAAATAGCTTTTAATTAATTTATTTATTATGACATTTAAAACAAACGAGATTTCAGGGAATGTCAGCCTTTAAAGACACTTAAGCTTACCTTTACCTCTTTGACGCACTTATACAAAAAATACTTAGTAGTATGCAAAGTTATTGACCTAGACTTCATGGGATATGCTTATAAAATAATACAATTTTACATCAAGATACAAAAGTCTACACCTAACAGACTTGTGCACTTACAGGATGTTCCATTCTATTGGTGAACGCTTTCTTATCTAAAACATACACCAGATTTCCAAGGCCCAGCGAGAGCAGTAGATTCACGTGCACAAAGATTTTTTCGGACATTTTATTCCTGCGAAGAAAAAAGGGAAAACACAAGTTTCCATGAAAACCTATCACTTTCTGCATGCGCTTAAAGAACGAAGCATACACACGTTAGGCTGTTTGTCTGAAATGGGCGGTCGTAGCGTGGCTAACAAATTTCTAGGTTCGTCCAAATTTCGATCTAAAAACCTATGCTTCTCAAAATGCTCTGACTTAAAACCGTGAACGAGGCGTAAACACATTAGGCTGTTTCCGTTGGTTGTAGCATACGGCCGACAACGGACCGACTACTGCTTTTACGGTCTGTCCATGCCCTACGGATCGTTAAACCGTCAAATGGATCGTCAAACTCTTGACTTGATTAGTGAGATGCATATAATTAACGGACCGTTAACGATCCGTACAGACCGTACACATCTCAAGATTATTTTAACAGACCGTGACAGTTTTTCGGGGAGGGAAAAAGTAAAACGGGCGAAAATCGGCGCAAGAAAGGGCGAAAATGCCCCTGGCCTCTGAGTCTTATCTTACTCAGTTTGGGTGGTCTAACACGCCGGAGGACATTGGTGCACCAAACATTATATACGCTTGAAAAAACGCTATCTAAAAGCCCACATTAGAAAGATAAAGCCTAAAAGAGAATTCGTTTACAGATTACGTAGATATTGGAACCCTTAAAATGACGAAATTATTCTTCAAATTGTTTTCCAACAAACATTGCATACTGTCTGAAATCTTTCAGAAATGCTGTTTTTGCCAACCCTAGGTACGCAACTAGTTCAGTTTTTTTCCAATACAGTCTGAATATAACTTGTCTTGTAAACCCTTGTGCCCTCTTCTTTAAATACCGACTGTACCATACTGCTGTTAATTAGTGATTAGCGATCTTGGATGAAAAAAATAGACCGGTAGTGAATGGGCTAAAGGATTGATAGTACACACACAACAATAAATCTAATCACAGCAGGCTTCTCTCCTCGTAGAAGTTTGTTTTAATATGTTGGTAAGCCAGATGAGGCAAGTAAAGAGAGGGAGTAGCACAGACCAAAGATTTTTCTGCTGAGACAGAAATGCGCTGATTACCAACATTAATCTTGTTTCACGCAACTACTGCGTGACGCAAGGAAAAAGCGATAGGGATAAGGGTTTGACCTCAAGACTAACTATTACCTCAATAATCATTAGTCAGTAACCAGGTTAAAAAAGCGCTTTCCCTGGCTTATTTCCGTTCCAACAGCAATCTGTAAAAATCTCGATAAATCAGTGAGCTTTATCTTGGCCCCAAGGCTAAGCGGCTAAACGATTTTATTGTTGGGTGAATGTAAAATATCGAAAGAAAACAACATAGTAATATTACAACTTTTTACTTTTTGTTTTCTTACCGTTTTCTTTCCCTTACCTTAGAAACGATAGCGTAACGAAGTAAAGCACTACCGCCCCCAAAGAAATGCAAACAAGAACAGTCTCCATTTTATTCTGGATTTCTTGGTGTTTGAGTGTACTTTTATCCACAGAAGAGGTTTTGATGACGAGATTCCCACTCTGTTGACCAAATGGAACAAAAACAACGGCGAGATAAATAATGCTTGGTTCTCCCTGGGGACATGGCCATCATAACCATATTCATCAGCTCAAACACTTTGTCGTCGCTTACGTCTCAGACTGAGTGGGAACGCCAGAAATATGATCATAAGGACGCTCATAATCGACATAACAACAGCACAAGAACAGGAAGCAAACGGCGCTGAAATATGTCGACACATCAGTTGTGTTGACCCGTGTCTTTGATTTCCGCCCTGTTCTCCTCTGTTTCTTGGATGTTGAATATACCTGCCTAACGGCCACCATTTTGAAAAACCACTCCATCCCAGTTCTACGCTGCCTACGGAAAGCCCTCAAGCAAGACGGGTAGGTGATCTTTGCCTGGTCATGGTAATGAGCTCGTAAGAAGCTTGCACGACAAACATCCGTAATGGAAGGTCGATTCGCTTGGTAAACTATTCCTGCAGGTTATGCTCGATATAAAATCGTAGATTTGGATTCCAGTTTCACATCCATTGTGAACTTAAAATTTCGCACCAGTGCTTAGTTCTTTCTTATATTTTGGTCGCACTCGGTGATAGTTCAGTGTTCTATTGTAATCCAACCCCCACTGGGAATTAGCATTATCAAAAAATTTGTATAAAAAAGGACGTTTTTTAACATTTTACTGTTACTTTCAGTTTTTGTTACTCGGATGTTGAGGAAAGTTTAAAGAGATATAACCACGTTCGATAGCAGATGCATCGGTGAGTGTGGTTGCGGTCACATCTAAGTATTCCCTCAGTTTATCTCAATTGGTGTTTGCATCTGTATTGTACTTTTTGACCACGTCACCGAGCATGGTTTACATCGTGGTTAAATCTCTTTGAAATAACGGCATCACCCGAGCCACAGACACTGAAAATAATGCCACGTTTCAATATCGTCTTTTCTTTCTAGTTTAATTTTTCTGTCTTGTTCATTTTTTTTTCCATTTTGCTATGATTTAAATACATGGTGGTGCTCAATTTACAATGATAATGCTGAAGCGAACACCAGGTTCGACCGTGCCCAATATAGACGGAAACAGATGAATAATTTTAGGATCAGCGTATCGGCATGAGCTGAAATATAATCGATGTTTATATCCTCGGATGTTTGCAATACGGTTTTCTAAAGAGGATCCAGAAAAGATTCAAAATGCAAAATATCAGGCGCTGTAAAAGAGAACTGAAGCCACTCGGTGAAAAATAATTTAAATATTGCACTATGTTTATCACTTTCTGTATACTTGTGAATGGAAGAGAAAATGCCTACAAACAGCTTTCATTTGCCGAAGAGATTAGACATTTCATTCACAAAGAATAAAGATAGTAGAGTGCTGAGATCTTGTTCAGTTTTCAACAAAAATTCCGTTAAAGAAGCTGCTACAATCGCACAGAAATTAAACAGTGCTGCCGATGAAACCAGGCATTTGTGAAAACCATGAGGTTTAGAGCTTGACCTTGAATCTTTCTTTAGCCTGATCTCCTGACAGTTTGAAATGGCTTTTTCTCTGACGTTGTGAAGATGGTTACATTCATGAGAGCGAAAGAACAATTGTTTGTTTTCAAGGAAACCTCATTACCTTACTCGTGAATTCCACAATTCCTCCAGAACCGTTCTCGAACTCATCGCTTCGCGATTCGTGTGGTGTCGGCTTTTCTAGTGAAATTTAAGGCGGAATTCACTCGTCAGGCAACATTAATTTTTCTACATAATATATTGATAAGAGCGAGCGGTTCAAACAACAGTCTGCGCACGTTTTATGGAAAAAGACCGCATTTGAAAATTAAGCAACGTTTCTGCTGTTCTGAAAGCTCCATTAAATATAAATTTAAAGCTAACGAGAATGCACAGGATACCCGCAGAAATCTGGCTCAATGTTTACTCTTTAAAAACTCGCAGACCCACCCTCCCTTTTTGTCAATTATTTGTCCTACCAACCAAAGACATACAGCCATATTGCCATGTATCTTTATGGAGGAAATGATGGTATTTAAGCAACACTCGAAACGATCGCCTGTCTAGCGTATCTTGTGTGTTTAAGGCAGCCAATGACTGGGACGAAGTGGTTTTTTCAAACCGTCGGCAGTTAAATAGGTATATTAAACTGACTCAAGAAAAGGGGGGAAACATGGCTATATGCACAAGAAGATGTGGAATTCAAAGACACAGGACAACAGAACTGATGATCAGGTGATAGTTTTATTAAATATTTTAGCGCTGTTTGCTTGGAAAACGCTTTTGTTGAGTAGTCGAACGCCATGTTTCCCACAGCTCATGCTTAAACCTGTAAATCGTCATATTGGACACATTTAAAACAGTCAAAAACCCATATCAGTCTGCACGCATTAGTGATTTTACCTGGTCAAAAATTCCTTTGCATCTGTTCGCCTCCAAAATTTCCTTTATCCGTTGATCCGTCTGAGTTTAAAAGACAAAACATGAAGCTAAAACTCGTTCTAAGAATCTAGTCAGAACGTCCAAAACTATAATTTTATCTAAGGAAAACTGGTCAATTCCATTATTTTGTGGAATCCATTAGGACGTAAAGATCATTTTGTGCAATGATCCTGAAAAAAATGACAAGGAGTTTGCAAAGAAATCGAAGCATCCAATACAGTAAGACCCTGCATAGCTTTAGAGGATCCTGAAAGGTCATTGAGGATTCTAATGAGAACCAACAGAGATCCTGCACCATCTTGACAAGATCCTGGAAGATCCTCGTAAACTTTGCGGGATTCCTTGACCATGCAGGGTCGTATTAAGTTCCTCAATAACTTCTGCAGCCTATCAGCAAATGCAAGATCCTCTTTGGAAGATTTTGCAGGACCCAGGTAAGAATTCTGCGAGATCCTTGAAGGTCTTTGAGGAACGTACAGTAGGCTCCTAAGGTCATGCTTGAGGATCTTATTAAGTTTGACATAAATATGTATAGCAACTTGGAAAGTGGGTATAAATGCCTCGGTATAAAAGAACCTTACGTTGATCTCTCAAAGGTTTTTATTAGGTTTACACCAGTACAGTGAGTGAAAGCTGGGAGAAAGAGGTAATACAGTAAAAAACAGGAGCCACATGTACGTTTTCAACCGCTGTTCCTAGTTTTCTTTTCATGAGGGCTATAGCAACTATCAGAAACAGGGAAAGGGATAGGGAGTTTGCTTATCTCTAATCAGATAAATACTCAAACTAGTTTTATTTGTTTCCAAAGAGTTTTGATATTATTTTTTAAAATTTTAACCAATCGCAATGCGCGTAATGCCATTTTTAGCCAATAATTATTTATTTTCTATGAAAAAAACAAATAAGCTTACAGCGTTGGAGCGTTCCCGCATAGTCTCGTTCACTGTTAAAATGTTGACGTTATAGGATGACTCGTTAGACGACTTTTGGCGTATTCCAATGAGTGGCGCTACATTAACCGGGCCCGGGACATGGATACGCAGATGTAAATAGTGTTGCAGAGTAGCTACTCGGTGAAAATTATAGAATTGGCCGAGAAATACACCTGAATAACACATCCTGAAACGAAATACGACATTACCGAAAAACACAGCATACCAGAACGTAAGAGAACGTAAGTCTTATCTTGCGCTACTACAGTTTTCCTGACCTTGCGAGCCAGAAATTTCTTCGGACTCCTTTGGACTTTCGTTGAAAGGACTGTCATTGGACTTAAACTGGATTGCACTTAAACAAGAAAACTGGCAACTTTTCCCAAGTAACATTTAATATTTTTCTAACAGGGGCACGTAAACAAAACTCAATGCGTCTGCACCAGCATAAAAAGCAGACAATTTATCGTTCTTGTTATAAGTCAGGTAAAACTGACGAAGAGCCTTGGCGAGAAAACCAATAGATTTAGTCCCTGCTTTGTTAATATTGCGTTTGTTCTTCCAGGTGTTTAATCGCTTCAAACCTTTCGCCGAAAGCTTGTGTACTTCTACTATTTCCCAAAATGAGAGGTTATGAGTCATAATATTACGTTTGGTTTTCGAATAAATTTAGTGTAGCTTAAGCTTTTTGGCCTTAACTGCCGTTTCGAACGAACTCATTAATCAGTGTTCACTTCAACAACCAACTACAACATTCGAGCTCCTTGAAAATAAAAACAAACAAACAAACAAAAACAATTGACTTCAACTCTGATCTCTCGCCCCTCTTTCTTTCTATCTTGATCCCTGTAGGTTTAAACTTAATCTCAGAATGCGCAGAACAGTGATAGAGGAAGAAGTGATTTCAAATTTTCGAATTCCTTCAAACTTTCTGTACGAAACATGGTTGATATAGGACTAATGAAAATACATTTCGTTTGTTGGTAATCTTCGGTTTATCCGAGATTTTGAGGCAAATGTTGTTGACACCCAGAGCCCTCAAAATCGCCCTTTCGTCGAGTCGAAATTAGCCAATTTTGGGAAGTCTGCTACCGACCGTATATTTATCCAAAAAATCTAACTTTTATACCAGTAATAGATACGACACACTACTTTAGAAATATGGTGGAAAAAGTTCAAATTATTAAGACTTGTTTAAACCAGAGAGTCTCAAACTGGCCAATGTTTACGGTATCAGCAAGAAGCGGGCCAAGTGGTAAGACAAAACCAAACGTTTCACAAAACTCTGACTTCCTCTGACAATCTTATGTATTTTTCTAAGGAGTACTAGGATAGTGTCCTTAAACTATTTAATAATATTTCGTGGATCTCTAACATGTCAAGAGATACAGTTGTAAAAATTTTGGAGAAATCCGTTATTCGGCTACAAATGCAATGGGACCGAGTGTGACAATGAGCGTACAAATTTTGACTTCTTTGTCTTGTTCACGGATGAAATGGGCCAACACTATAACACTATAACTAAAAGGGTAAAAATTAAAATCATATCTTGAAAGTTGTCCGGCTTTACTTCTAGGGCTGTTTTTCAGCAGCCAACCGGTTGCAAATTTTACACTTCTGCAACGGATTCTATCAATTTCGCAGTCTTCTTTCGTTTGCTTACAGGCGGCGACCTCGTGATCTAAAAGCATGAAGAACTCCATTATGTTGTGTGAAGAGAGTGACTAAATTCATTGTAACAGTCTGCCGGCTAAGGAAACGCTAGTGGCAAGTAAAAGAAAGAAGACAAATCCAGGAAATGACACCTAAAAAATACTACGCGTCCGTCTTGTTTCAAGGTATTACCGCTGACCGCAACATCACATTTCCTTCCTGATCGTAGCGGAAAGGACACCGGAAATTTAAACCGGAAATCACTAACTTTTAAGTGTCCGGTAATTTGATTGCTTTACAAACCACTTCATTAAAATAATTCACAATCAAAACACAGTTTTAACTGTTTTGCGCTTCACGTGAATTACGATAAGAAACAATCTCTATAGGTATATAGATAGGTACTAAAGGTCAACTCATACATACATACACCTTTATTTCTTTACGCCAAGGTGTTATAGTCAGAGTTAAAACTGACCCTGTTATCAAAAGGAGCCCTGGCAAACTAAACTATTAAAATAACTACTTAAAGTTGGAAATTCCTAGACATTCAGCAGAATATGCTCGTAGGCGACCTTGATATCAGTGGCACTTTTGATCTGTCTCAGGCAAACGTGAGATAAGCCTGCGATTGCAGGCACCGCTCGTCTCTCCCGGCCGCTAAAGCGTTTGCGCTGATTGACTGACTCACTTTTTCATTGAATGACAGACTGTGCGATTGACGGTTTGATTGACTTACTGATTGACTGTTTCATTGGTTGCTTCTATTAAAATTGATTGTTTGACCTATTGATAGATTGACCCGCTAAATGACTGCATGAATCAGTGATTGATTGACTGATTGGCTGATCGATTGATTGGTTGATTGATTGGTTGATTGATTGATTGATTGATTGATTGAGAGATCGATTGATTGAATGAACGAAAGAACGAACGAACGAACGAACGAACGAATGAAAGAATGAATGAATGAATGAATGAATGAATGAATGAATGAATGAATGAATGAATGAATGAATGAAATCGATCGATCGATCAATCGATCCAATTGGAAAGAAGTGGACCACCCACCACCGTAACAAAATAAAAGAACTGGATCCTGTAGTAAAGGATCTAATCAGCACAAAATAAAGAACCAAATACGATAAAACGGCAAGGCTGATTGCACGATAGGGAAACTATGTGTATTTTGACGCAGTATGAACCTATGCGACCCATCTTTGCCAGCGTCTTAGTATTTTGTTTTGTTTGAGTTTGATACCGGTTTAATTTAATTTTCATCCCTGAGTCGAAAGTTTGTTGGGGCGGCGGTTTTCTAGGGGTTGAGGAGGTTTGTTTAGGGGTGGGGGTGGGTGAACGAAAGGGTGTGGTCTGAAACTTCAGGACACCTGGTCAGCGGTTTATTGTCTTGGCAACCAAACCATTTAACCTTAGTATCCTACGTACGCAGTAAGCTGCGTGTTTCTGCTTTCCTTCGTTCCTAGAAATGCTGGTGTAACCTGTGCAGCCTGTGGAATGTGATCATAATGTTGCGTTTGTTTCGTAGTCTTCAAGGGTACAAAAATGTAAAATAATCGTCGATTACAGCACTTTTCGGTCACGCTGTTTTCTTTTCATTTGACGCAAATTGTACACGCCAAGCTTTGACAAGCTGTACATTTGATTTTGTTGCTCAGTATTCTGATTTGGTTTCTGAGATAATTACTGAGAATAGGTAGTTCACACCAAGGGACATGTTTCCGAGACTTGAGCTAGCGGCAAGTTCGCCGCACTTGTCCCTATATTAAGTGAGAGTTAAACTTGTCTGTATAATCTACTAGCGACTTTTGGTTTCAAGGCAATTTGATAACGATTTTGATGAGATGGGATAAAAGTGCTTTTTGTAGATGCCAAAAAAGCTGCGTTTGGAAATGCCCAACGGTTCGTTCTCTTTCACATCTCATGCGTTTCGTTCTCACCTCTATGCAGAATTTCAAAATTGTAATAAGAGCGCCTTTAAATTGTTGTTAAATCCCGGCAAATGGGGCCAATACAAAACGTTTGTGGGGGCGATATGAAACCGCTTAAGGCATGCAGAGGTTGCAGTAAACCGGTAATAACAACGCTGACGTCAAATTTAAGAATCATTACAAAAGGACGGAATTCTCGAGCAGTGTAAGTACTTCCTGGTGTCTCTCATAAATACTAAGAACAATATTTTTTTCCTCAGGATTTGAGCGAGGCTTATATGAAGTATCTGGTGTTTCTTCAGGTTTGTTCACCCTTATGGTGATACAAGTCACTTGTTCCACAAAAAAGCCACCATTTAGTTTCAGAGATCCTTCGTTACTAGAGGATCGAATTCAAGGAATGTGTTTGTTCGAGCTTAAGCAGCTCTTAGAGCGCCACACAGGATTGGCTGAAAAAAAAAAACAGTAAACCAGGGATAAACAAACCTGACAGAAGCATTGATGCCTGGCCGTGACAACAGAGCTGCGAGATAACAAGATCCAATGAAATAAGAAGGTTTAAGCAGCTGTGTGATACCCGAAAAAAGGAACCTCGAGGGCCATAAAGCCTAACCCCACCCCTTAAAAGCACACCGTCTAGCCGAAAACACAATAAGACGATATTTTAAAAATCCAACTTTTCAAAATCCAAATGGTTCACTTGTCTCGTACAAAAGGGTAAACGCTATTGACTTTTAACTTCTGCAATTGCGGGCTTATCTCACGTTTGCCTAAGAAAGATTAAAAAAATGCCAGTGATATCAAGGTCGCCTACGAGCATATCCTGCTGTATGTCTAGGAATTTCCAACTTTGAGTTGACCTTTAGTACCTGTCTGTACCTGTAGAGATTATTTCTTATATTAACACAATCAAAACTATACGATGATTGTGTCTTATTTTATTGAAGTGGCTTGCAAGGCAATCGATTTACTGGTCACTTGCAAGTTAGTAATTTTCGATTTTAAATTTTTAGTGTCATTTCCGCTACGATCAGGAAGGAAATGTGATGGTGCGGCCAGCGGTAATACGCTTGAAACAAGGTGGACGGCGTAGTATTTTTCAGGTGTCATTTCCTGGATTTTTCTACGTTCTTTTACTTGTCACTGGCGTTTCCTTAGCCAGCAGACTGTCACAATGAATTTAGTCACTCTTTTCACACAACATAATGGAGTTCTTCAGGCTTTTAGATCACGAGGTCACCGCCTGTAGGCAAACGAAAGAAGGCTACGAAATTGATAGAATCCGTTGCAGAAGTGCAAAATTTGCAGCCGGTTAGCTGTTGAAAAACAGCCCTAGAAGTAAAGCTGGAAAACTTTAAAGATATGATTTTAATTTCTACCCTTTTAGTTCTAGTGTTGGCCCATTTCATCCGTGAACAAGACAAAGAAGTCAAAATTTGTACGCTCATTGTCACACTCGGTCTCATTGCAGTTGTTGCCGAATAACGGATTTCTCCAAAATTTTTGCAACTGTATCTCTTGACATGTTAGAGATCCACGAAATATTATTAAGTAGTTTAAGGACACTATCCTAGTACTCTTTAGAGAAATACCCAAGATTATCAGAGGAGGTCAGTATTTTGTGAAACGTTTGGTTTTGTCTTACCACTTGACCGGCTTCTTGCTGATACCGTTAACATTGGCCAGTGAACTTTTTGCACCATATTTTTAAAGTATTACTGGTATAAAAAGTATGTATGGAAAGTATGTATTACTGGTATAAAGATTTTTTGGATAAATAAACGGTCGGCAGCAGACTTCCCAAAATTGGCTAATTTCGACTCGACGAAAGGGCGATTTTGAGGGCTCTGGGTGTCAGCAACATTTGCCTGAATATCTCGGGTATACTGAAGATTACCAAAAAACGAAATGTATTTTTATTAGTCCTTTATCAACCTTGTTTAGTACAAAAAGTTTGAAGGAAATCGAAAATTTGATCAAAATTGAGTGGTCGAAAATTACGCGGACAGCCCGTTAAGTAGATTAACGCCTTTATAAGATGGCAGCTTCTAGGAGAACAACCGCTGTCCAATGAAGTCAAAGGGAAAGGTAGAACGGAAAAGCTAAGGCCGAAGGGAAATGTTCAAGGTTAAGAGAACGCCTGGGCTCTTTGTCATGTACTTTCAGTTTGGAGGTTGATCTACACAATAATAGACGTCAAATTAGCCACAAGAGTGACACAAAAAGCTCGCAACTACAAGGATTCCTTGAGGGAGTTGGGCCCACATAAAGAGCAGTATACAACGCAAAACGAAAGAATTACAATAATTTGGCTATGCTGTAATACGGTTATATAGAAATCAATTAAGCGAGATTTGAAAAGTGGTCATTTTGTGTGTTGACTTACCCTCTTCTTATATCAGGTAGTCCGATCGTTAAACTGGCATTGTAGACAGTGGTGTTCTGCGACTCCTGACGAAGAAAATCTAGTGCTCTCTTAGCCAGTGCTTCTCTCTCAGAGACCTGCAATCAAGGGTAAAGGAAAAAGTAAAAACAATGTGTGTTCTTTCTTACCATGAAAGATTCTAGCAAAGCAAGGTATTAATAAGTTGTTAATTGCGACAGTTTTGAGGTATGTATAAGGGCTTTGCTCTCTTTTTCTTAAGCTATCAGATCTTATGGAATGCCCGAATCTCGAATATCTCTCATCCTGAAATCCCATTTTTTCTTTGTCTCTGCATGGAGGCTACAGTGGAATAAGTTATATCTGTCTTCAAGAGAATCCTTCCCGGTAAACGCAACTTCTTCTCCAAACGAATTGAAAGTCCAAGGTCAATGCTCGATGTTCAGTCGTCCAATTCTCAACTTTGCATATCCTCATGAATTTACTTTTTTTTTGGGCCTTACCAATATCGATGAATTCCATTTCGTACAGACTTTTGTCGTGAGGGGCCGGGGGAGGGTTCAAATGTACCACTTCCCGTGCCTTTTAATCCAGATCCCGCTTTTTCGTTGGCCCCGCCTCTTTGCATGCGCTTTCTCAATTGCTAAATATTTCGCAATGCTGTCTTGTGTTTTCTATTTCTCCCGTTTTTGCCCCCTCTCTTTCTGCATACCTGTCCCTCCTCCACTTTGTCGGCCACCTTTCGTTTGCCTACAACTTGAGATCTTTGAGGGTTAACCTCTGCTTCCGGAGGTGTTTAGTCCTCTGGGACTAAAAATCTGTCCGAAGCTTCGCTTATCTCTTCACCCGCGGTTGCACAAGTCAGCCATGTTGCGTAACGTTGTAATCATAAGCTTGCGCGGAACGGTATCTAGTCTGAGCAGCTGATCATTATAAGTGCTTTGATATGTGGAATTTTTACAGCCCGGAAGTCCCGCGGTCGGGGATAAGGGGATTATGTGCTGAAATAATTTTGTTTCTTTGTATTGAATATTAATATATGTAAATTATTAAAGGAATCAAAATTACACCCATGACCCACGACTTTTCATCACTTCAAACATATCGCGAAACGATTTTGCTTTTCATGCGTTATAGTCCAGGAAAGATATCGTGATAAAGTACCATGAGGTCAAAATGCTTACAACGGAATTTTTCTTTTCACAAATGTTTTCTTCTAGGACTTCATATAAACACACTAAAAGTCAACAAAAATCAACCCATGCGAAATACCAAAAAATCCAAGTTTTGTTCATCCATCATTTTCCTGTTGAAGATGGTTGTAACCTAATGTAACACATTTCGTACCGTTTTATTTTATTGTTATTCGATTTATTTATTATTCTTATTGTTTTATTTTTGTTCTATTATTATTATTATTATTATTATTATTATTATTATTATTATTCATTTAAACAACATTGTAAATTTTTAGTACACATGATTTAAATTTATAATTAAAGTACATATAATATTAGGTAATTGTTTTGTAAAGCGCCATTGGACTGCAATGGAAATGGCGCTATATAAATAAAATATTATTAGTATTCTAAGTATTATTATAGACGTCATGTTCTTAGGTAAATTAGCTGCATAACAGTTATGGGGAATGAAATTATAGCTTTTTAATGACATGTCATGAATACCTACGCTATGTCATGTCTATCTACTTGAGAAAATACTTTAATCAGTATTTCTTCAATTAGCTCCGCAGTTAGGTTGGCCTAACTTAATATTACTTTAAATGACTCAATAAATGACAAACAGTTTGTTTGACTCGTTAATTTATTTATCTTTTTATTTGTTTGTTTTTCATTTAGAGTTATTTGTTTATATATTGATAACAACATGGCCGTACCAAAGATTCCTGATCGCATGACAGCGATTGAGAGCAGAATCCCCGCTTTCCCTTGTAGTCATCATGTGATCCAGTGACTGTAATAACGTGCTAAGTGGAATATAAGAAATCATTCCTTAATGACACCGGCTTAAAAATGAAAGCATCTTGAGATACAAGAGAGTACTTTTTTTACGCGTTTACTATTGAATTCATTTTGAAAAACAAACAAACCAATAAACAAACAAAACGAATAACCTTTTATTAAACTGAATATCTACTAATTGCTGTAAGGAAATTTTGAGGCCGTTCATGCAGCCTTTATAACAACTAGACTACAAGGCCGAGCTTCAATGAAAAGGAGCCGAGTAAACTATCGCTTATAGTAAACGTGGACAAGTTGCATATATTGGCTTAGAGAACAACAAGCTCATCGACCGTTGGCTACTAGCAATTATAACCAACCGATTAATGTTTGATTGCGCTCATTGGTAGAAACACATCACATGGTACAAATATCAGGCGGTATCCACTGTCCGTTTTGACATCCCTCGCCCGATTTTATTTCGTTCACAAAAAACAAACAAACAAATCAAAGTTCGGTCAAATTTTGATTTTAATTCTTCATGGAAGAAAAAGAAAATCGTTTTGCAAAAGCCAGTGACGGCGAAATTAAGACGCAATCACGCCCTGCTCATTAATGTCTTTTTTCCACCTTAGAAAGGCAAAGGTGTTGTGAAACTTAATCAAAAACTAATAAAATAAACAAATAAACACATTCCTTCCATGTTGGCATATCGGAGCATAATGCCCTTGGGTAAAAGATTGTCCTCAAAATTTCACAGCAGCCCTCGAAGTTTCGCTTCTTGGCGAACTGTTCATTTTTCTGACAGTCTTCCAGCCTCGGGCTTTATTTTTCCGGTTTACCAGCCGCCGGAACATTTGATAACCAAATAGCCTATAACAAACTAGCCTGTCGATTTGAGTATTTAGAATAGATCAACTGCCACAATGAAGGACGGGTTCTTTAATGCAATGTAAAATGAAATTTTATTTACCTCGTGTGGTTCATACTTCCCGAGGGCAATGTTTTTGGTATATCTTTTTTGAGCCTTTTCAATATAATACCTGGACATTTTTAAGTAGCTAACCTCATCATTACTTTAGATTCTTCTCATGACCAGTACGGTGTATGTTGTGTTTCATCGGACACGAGGGGGCGTGTTTTACCAGGATTTCAAACACCGAAAAGTGAGTTGAAAGAAACGACGCGTTGCGGTTTTTTGGACGCATTTCAAGGTGTTGGATATCCTGATGGATATCAGTCAGGCCCGTAGGGAGGGGAGGGGTGCGACGGGTGCGTACGCATCCCCCCTTTCCCCACGGGCAGCGAAGGTTCGTTTATTGGAGATTGGCGATTCAAAAGAAAGCAAGTTATTACAAAAGCTAACTGTAGTACTTGTGTCCTGATTCCCTTATTGTGTAGTTTGAAATGAAAGTCAATAAAATGAACAGCTATGAACAGCTATGTGATAGTAGCATTAAGTTAAACTGCCGGAAGAATCTCTATGTCCTTTTCCCAGCCACAGCTGTGAATGTGCAAGGAGCGCAAGTGCGCAAGATGGCAGGACTTGTACAACAGAGCCAAGAAGGCTTAAGGGAGACTGTCTTCGCTAGCATTGATGCACATTCATTAGGGAACAGATGTTTATCTGGGCGAAGTGGTAGATTTGTTTGCCCAGAAGCATTCAAGGAGGGTTGAGCTCGGCACGCTACTGGAAGATTAATCCCAAAATCCATTAATTAGACATTTTTCTGAAGTGCGGATGTTTTTACGTTTGATCTTCACTGTCTGATTCTCTATTTGACAGCCGTCAAAACGCACGGAATTACGGTCTCAGACAACCTAAACTTTCAAAAATTCCCAGGCGGGCATGGCCCCGGACCCCCCTAGTATCTCACGCCTCCGGCGATCGTCTATTCGCGCCTTCGGCGCTCACATGCACCCTTCCACACAAAAACCTGCCTCTGCGCCTGGAATCTAACATCCTCTCCTTTGACATTTCTTCTCAAACTAACCATAAAATACGAGGAAACAAGGAAACAAAACCACAAACTTAAGACCGGGTCTTCAAACCTCCGTCACGCTCTTGATCTTCTTTTTCTAGGCATGATGAGCTATTTATTTGTCTGCCAAATTTAAACGTACAAGGGACAGCGTTTTTTTTTACCAGCGTTTTTTTACAGTTTCTCTCTTCATTGGTAACGAGAGTAAAGTAAACTGATTTAGAGTGCCCATTATTAGGAAAAACCATGGATACTCGAACAAAGGAACAGCCAAACAAGGAATTCATGCTTACCCGAACGTAAAGCAGTGCTAACTCAGAGTTCTCTTGAGTGATTGGCGTAAGAAATCTTAAAGAGGCTTCAAACAAATCCGAGAACAGTTCGTGGAATACTCTGTTATTTGAAAAGTTGTCAGCTGAAGACGACAATTCCATCGAGATGTTGAGGAGGTTTGTTTCATTAGCCTGTGCAACCTATGGTTGGATAGTAAAAGTTCTTATATATAATTCTTTTATGTCGTACTTATTCTAAACGTTGTGCTCTAAAATTTCATTCTTTATAATCTTAAAAAAGACCAAAACTAATACCCACTTACCCTCAATCTGAAGTAATTAGTAATGCTTCCCTGCTCACATCTGCACTTTGCAATTGACCACGATGGTATCCAAGAGTTGTGTTCACATTTGAGGCTGAAAACTCCTATTAAGACAGTGAAATATGTTACCACTTTAATAAACAAAAAAAATAAACAAAATAAATAAGTGAAGATGTAAAGTATATGTATGAGTGCCAGAAGTGAGCAATACTGCACTGCCCTACATAATTTCCCCTCGGCCTTGAAAGAAGAAATTAGAAACAGGATCACAGAAAAATCTTTGACCCCGGCGGGACTTGAACCAACGACCTCCGGATTCGATCACCGTCGATCTACCAACTGAACTACGAGGCCAAGCTGGGAGCAGACTGTGAATCTTAAAGTCGCTGCAATAGAAATTTGTGTTACGCAAGTAACGTAAGTAATGTGATGTACTTCCTAGCACTCTGTAAAGAAATAAGTAAAGATGTAAAGTATATGTATGAGTGCCAGAAGTGAGCAATACTGCCCTGTCCTACATACAAAATCAAAGCTTCGTATGAGCCGAGTTTGAGGCCCGGTAGTACTGTACGTGTAAGTTAAAAACTAAAAGAACAGGCGACCGTTTTTTAACTTTTAAGCTATGTTGCTCTTATTTTCGCTAAGAGGAAGAAAGGAGCTTTCAAAGGCAATAACATTACTCACAAACAAACAAATAAACAAACCAAAAACTAAGTTTAAACTATAACATTATCTCCATTGGAAAACAAGAATGAAATACACTAAAACAAATAATTAAGTAATAAGTAATTTGGCGGTACAGGGCAACACGCTATCACCCACCCCTCTTTGCAGGTCTGGTGTCGAAAAAGAGTTCCTTTGCATTCAAAAGGTACTAAGGGAGATCACCGTTTCGGAGTTAGTACGGTGCTCCTTTGGGTTGAAAATAAGGTTTATCGTGTAAAAAAACACTTAATTTGGGTGGTGGTCCCAAAAATTATCTCTGAACGAATACCGAACACAACAGTAACAATGGCGGCAGCGGATATTTTTTTTGCTGTTTGTCGACTTTAACATTGAAAGATCTTTCGTGAGGATGTGTGTGAGAAAAGGACAAGCATTTGACCATGAGAACTTTGTATTAATGTAAAAATTAATTAAATATTTATTTATTTATACAGGGGAAATCATCAGTTACAAAAACATCCTAATATAAGCTACAAAAATCAACTGGTTTACATGATTGCCGTGTGGGAGCCTAAAGAAGAAAAGTAAGCTTTCACTTCTTTTTGAAAACCTCAGAGAGTTACTTTTCTCTGAGGTCCTGTGCCAGAGAATTCCATAAAGCGGCACCAATATAGAAGCTGCGCTTCAGGTACTCTGTTATAGGCTTAAGCAATATTTAATTTGCAAAACATATTGGGAGATACACTGGAGTGAGGTTATGTAAAGACTTGAAAACCATGATGGCCTTGTGCTTTTGTCGGTTGGAGATCAACTTTTCCCATCCAAGTGCGTCCAGAAGAGGAGAAGAAGAACTAACTTCATAGCTTCATAGTTATGACCCTGGCAGCACCATTTTGGAGTTTCTGAAGCTTTTCAGTTAATTGATTATTTATGCTACCCCAGACTGTGCAGCAATAGTCAAAACGTGGCTGGATGAGGGAATCATAAATCTTTTAAGCTGTATCCAATGATACGAATGGCCTAAGTCTTTTTAGGGCACCAATGCCAGAGGATGTCATTTAGAAATTTTGTCCACGTGCTTTTTCCAGGTAAATTTGTCATTTACAAAAACACCCAATGATTTAGCTTTCTCAACTTGGCTGATATTTTTTTCCTTCAATTTGGATTTGGATTTGCTGATTGCTTTGCAGCCAAAATATTTGACGAGAGCCAATTAACATGAATTCAGTTTTCGCAATATTCAGACTTAACTTGTTCGCCATGAGCCGAAGGTTTAAGTTTCTTAATTCATTGTTCACCTTGCCTTCAATGACATTCAAGTCAGACGCAGCCAAGGTAATATCAGTGTCATCTGCATACATTCTAGAATCAGCCTTTTTTAGACAATTTGGGAGGACGTTAATATATATAGGAGAAAAAGTAACGGACCTAGGATGGAACCCTGAGGAACTCCACAAGTTTTTTGTTTCGCTTGTGATAGATGACCGTTGACCTTACACTTCTGGCTGCAATTGCTTAAATACGACTCAAACCTCTTTAAAGAGTTCCCATGAATCCCATACATAGAAAGATTATGCAATAGAATGTGACGGTCATTAGTGTCAAACGCCTTTTTTAGGTCAATGAAGATAACACCATTAAACAAACCATTGTCAATATTTACTTACCAACTATTAGTGGATTCTAGTAGAGTTGTTGTTGTAATATGTAGAGATCGAAATCCCGACTGATGGCATGGTTGCTTAATAGACCATTCTCAATAAAGTATTCATAGACTTGTTCATAGATTACTTTTTCAAATATTTTAGCAACTACAGATATCACAGATATTGGCCTGTAGTTGTTGAAATCTGACCTTACACCATTCTTAAAGATCGGCGTTACCTTAGCTAATTACCATTCACATGGAAAGATATCAACACGTATTGACTCGTTAAATATGTGCGTCAATGAACGCGCAACAATATCGGCGGCTAATTTCAAAAGGTTGAAAGGTATATTATCTAATCCAGTTGTCTTTTTAGCATCAAATTTTTTGATAAAACAACTGTGGATAATTGTCCTGAAGTAGATAGCATTTGGACGAAAATATAATAACATGTTTTATTACTTCATTAAACTGAACCGCCACACAAACTGACAGAACCCATGTGGACCACCGGCCTTTACATGTGCACGATGCTAGCCACTAATCGCTATAGTGACACAAGTGCGCAGCCGGTACGGCTGTCGTCCCGACTGCGGCTGCAACGGCGACGTCAACGAGCCCAAAACTTAGAGAAGAGACCGTAAGAACCGCAAGCGTGCACCTTGTAGCCCCAACCGGGTGTTCCCATCTGCGAGAGCATATCGCACAGTTGCAAGCGAGCTAACTGCTACAGAAGTAGGTGTAGATGCAGTCTACAGTTGGATGCCAAAAACGACGAACTGGGAGAAGAAATACATGGTTGGCAGCCGGGACAGCACCAAGCACCGTTGGAGATGACTGATGACCACAGAAGATGCCAAGTTACAGGAAACCATGTAGAAGTTCAAAGAGCATGTTTCGCAGCAGAAGATTGCAATGGGCGCAAGAACGGCATGGAAAACAAAAAGCTGGTTCTGGAAAATACCACTCTGCGGAAGGACTTGCTGAAGCCCAAAGTACAAGCCTCGTGACAAGAAAAAAAGCTGGATCGACAGAGCAAGGGGGTTAACAGCGTGGACCGTTGGGATGGGTACGACACCGTTCGAAAAAGTGCAGGAAGTAGGCTGCCGGGACGACAGAGCCACGACACATTTTTTGGGTACGGGAACCTTAACTGTAGTAACCCCAAACAAGCTACTAGAGCCACATTATTTTGAGCTACTTTCGCACAAGGACCTATGCCTGAGCTACCAAAACAACAACGGGGGCACGTGTGTATACACAAACGCTTGGGCCTGCATGCCATGAAATCAGTTTCCGCTCACCTACTCGTGGAGGACGCCTACGGAGGCAATCTCCTGCCCGACATTGCCACTGTGGACTACTTGGCCGGGCACAAAGAACATACCCACTGTCGAACCCTTGCAGGCCTACTGACGTTTGTCGACGACGTCTATGTGACGGCCACCTCAGCAAAGGGGACATTGTAGGTTCTCGTAGCCATGTACTCTGTACGGGTGGCGACGAAGGGGCAGCAAAGCATGAGGTGTCTAGGATAGTTTTGGCAGCACGGAAGGCGATGGGAACATCCAGGCGACACATTCCCATCAACATCTTGCACATCATTGCGAGTAGAGACAATTGTGAGGGCAGTGCCATCCAGGCCACTATCGGCAGAATTCAAGCAAAACACATTAAAAGGAAGTGGCAAGAGATGTATGTAGTAGAATCTGCGGCCTACTTTGTGAAAAAGGGCGACGACTCTGGGATATCTATGGACGAGCGGCAAACCCCTCTGCCCGCGTTCGTGTGCCAGCTGCTGGCTTACGGCTACGGCCTGTACTCGATAGACTACACGTAAGAAATTCTCGGGCGTCCGCGATTGGGAGACTCTGGCGAAGCACCTGTGTGCCGTAGAAGGCTTTCGGGAGCAGGGAATGCTCTACGAAGCCACGTGCGATCCAGAAGTGCCTCAATCTATGACAACAGCGTTAGCGTGGGGAAACACGTCTGCACGTGTGTCCACACTAGCGCAACTCGAGGATGGAGAGGTGCAGGAATCGGTTGGAGGCCACCTTGCAGAGTATGTGGATTGTCCCAACAAGACAACCTGGGGCTGCAGATTGGTATTTTCCAGTACCAGTCGTCTGTTACCAAGGATTCTCTTTGGGATTCTACAAGGTCTTCCCGTAGCTTGACATTTTCCGTGGTCATCCCCGACGGTTCTTGGTGCTGCTACGACTGCTACACGAGTAGTTCTTCTGCCAGCTCGTCGTTTTTGGCTTCCAACTGTAAGAATATGTCTTCTACCGTGTCGGCTCTACGGTTCACTGCATCTCAATCTACTTCTATAGCAGACAGCTGGCTTTCCAACTCCACCATCTGCATACACCCCCGCAGATGGTTCCTGCGGTCTCTTCTCGTAAATTTTGTACTTCTTGGAGTCGCCGCAGTAGCCGCAGCGGGGACGTCAGCCGTACCGGTTGTGCAGTTGCGGGCTGCCAAAAGTAAAACGACGAGCGCATCAGTGCAGGACTTTTTGTCTCACCATAGCGATTAGTAGCTAGCGTTGCCCTTCCTGCATCCTGCACATGTATAGGCCGGGGGTCGAATTGGTTCGGTCGGTTTGTGTGGTGGCCCGGGTTCACTTTTTTGTCCAAGCTTCTTTCGCATCGATAGCATGCAACTCGTTGGGAATGTCAATGTCACGCAATGTCACACTGACGACACTAATAAAATTTTTTTTTCAATTTTTCTCACGGGATGCCGTGAGATGTACACAATCATTTTACCCATAATATTTATTAGTACAAATTTCTCATGGTCTAACTCATGTCCTTCTCTTAAAAACAACCTTCTTCCGGTATCAGGAAGGAGCTTATAATGTCAAAGTCGACAAACAACAGGAGACAAAAAAATCGCCGCCGCCATTGTTACACTTGTGTTTCCCGGGACCAAAAACCCAAATAAAACGTGTCTTTACGTGATAAACCTTATTTTCAACCTAAAGGAACACTTTACTAACCTCGAAACGATGAACTCCCTTTTCCTTTTGAGCTCAAAGGAACTCATTTTTTCGACACCAGACCGGCAAAGGGAGTTGGGTGATTGTTTGTGGCCCCGTATCTCCATTTTACTAAATATTACTTAGGTTTCCATTCGTGGAGAAGCTTGCGTCTTTCCTCTTCGGGTGGCTCGATAGGGTTCTTTTTTTTTTCCATGCAATATATTTGGGAGCTACAGTATCTAGGTCTACGGCGGCAAATGGTAAACATATTTTACCATAAAATGATGATATTTTTTGTAGATTTATTAAGAAATATTTTATCATTGCAACGCAGTTGGGTTCCTAACTATGAACATGAAAGACATATTCCGAGTTTACTTCAAAATCAACGGTGAAATTTCTTTAAGGACAGTGTCCCCTAATAGGAAGGTATTTTTCCTTTTTGTGCCCATGTGGGATTTGTTACTTGTAGCTAGGGCTGTTGAAATCCAAAAAGAAAATAGAGGGTCACCGTGAATCTTTCGTAGATAATGAGGCCTAAAATATGGTAAAAAAGTGCTGACTAAGCATTTTTGAAAATTAGGAAAACTTTCTTTTTAACATCAAAGATAACCACTATTTGACTTAAGTAGGAGATGAAGATGTCTAAACTGATAGACGCTTTGAAATGAATAACAAAAGATACAATTCTCAACATGCTGCAGTACTCTATATGCGAATTTCCACTCCTTGGGGTCATTATTTGACCTAGTAGATTAGAACATTTTGTAAAATAACTTCTAAAAAGTAGTTTTTCCTCTGAAAAAAAAATTCACACCTTGCAGTTGTCCTGCTTTCGATTGATAGCATAAAAATTAGGGGTCACGGTGCATTTTTCAATGTCAACTTCACTTTGTCCTAATAACACGCACGACATGTTTTCCACCGGTGAAGATTTTTTTCAACGGTCTCCTCCCCGGTGGGGAATGAGGTGTAAGTTGAATTGATGCATGCTGGGAATCCAAAATAGCGGAGAAGGAAATGCGTGGTGAAAACATGCAAGCAAAGCAAAAGTCCTCAAAACGTCGATTGATTTTACCTCTGCCAACTGAATGGGGATTTTGCAATTGCGTTATTAAAAAACATACTATAATGGAGTGCCGTTAGGCGATTTCATTGTTCAATGAATGCTGTGCAGCCGAGATGTTGATTGTTGTGGACATGTTGGAAGTTCTGAAAGGTTATAAGAACCAAGGAAGACGACGCAAGAATAAGACATATTTTTAGCGTACAGTTTGAAGCTGGAAAAAAAATTAATAATAACATTAACGCTAACTTCTCTGGTGACTTTCGATTTCGGATCATTGTGGGGCAATTCGCGGGAACAACTTAGGGCGCTATACAGAACACTTTCGTTTTTTTTAAGAAACACTTTTCAAAAAAATATCGCGTCCGAAAATAGCCTCTCGATAAAATTGGGACCCGAACATTTTTTTTTAGAAAAGAACACCAGCTTATTCATGGAGGCTCCGTTGTTAGGCTAGCCTATCTTGCGCGTTTATCCCGCGTGTTCATCTTTTTTTTGCGTTCATCCTGCGCGCTCATCCCGCGGGATGAACGCACAATGCGCAGGAAATGTGTTCGTTAGCAATAGGGACCACCGTCCCCAAATCTTGCATACAGTCTTTGATTCAAGTAAGCTACCTAAGGATTGAGTTTGCTCATATCGGGAATCCCGGAGATGGAATACTCTTGACCACTTCCACTTACCCGATAATAACTGTGTTTATAATTTTAATTACGTGCCTTCTGCAAAAAACTCTTACCTTCCCATGAAGCATTTACCAAGGAGCAATTCTTTAAAATCTCCTGATTGAATTGAGTTCTTTCCCAATGTACTCCATATTTAGTCATTGACCTGCAGTAGTCTGTTAGGTAACAACCAAAGAGAGTGATTCTTCGACGGAAAAGTCATATCAACCACAAGATGGTTGGTATGATTTAGGTACGCTATATAGAGATCTAAGAAAAACTGATTTTTGTGTATGGAGCAAAACTTGAAAAGAAGGTTAAGAGCAAGGGGGCAACTACAACCAAACTGCACACAATATTATTATTACGTCTTTGTCACTGAGAAGGTGCATTCAAGCGGATTCAGCTTTTAAGAGAGTAGAACGGATATCTAGCGGTAGGAAAAATAAGTAAATACATAAATCTATGAGAACTCTCTTTGGATTATTCGCGTGTGATTTTTTTTAAAAGCTGTTTCTAATGTCCATTTTTATTTGAGGAATACGTGATCTTTTTTCTCACAGTGTGGGCAGTTCCTTTCATCTGATTTGTCTTCACATTCTGGACGAACGTTGCATCTGTCATTCAACGATCTTATCTCGTCACCACTTTCACACAGGAAAAGAGCCTTCTCGGAAATCGTGGAAAGGTTTCTTATACCTAGATGAAAATACAGTAACATGGATAACTTTAACTATTAGTTTCCGTTTCTAACGTGACACTTTTATAGGGATTTTAGCTTGTACAGGAGTTCATCGATTTACGGAATCACATCCGAGGCTAATGACTTCGTCTGTGCTAGCTTGATTTAGTGATAAAATTATAAACTTAACATTTGCTATTCATTTTCTCGACTTCTTTTGATTCAAGTGGTCTTTGTCTACGTCCGTTGCAAAGAAATTCTAAAGAAAATTAAAACAGCCATTCGTAAGGAGACGCCCTAAATAACGACCTCTACAAATTGTTTTTTCGCCAGGAAGTTACAAAAAAGACTAAAAGCTCACCGACGTTAGGATTTTGAAAACGATATTTACTGACTTCAAATCTGAAAAGGTTGTACGTGTTCATACCTGGTATCGCTCCAGTGCACTTCACTCGATTTCCCTCAACGTAGCAACCAGGCCTCACTTTCTTTTCTGAGCTGCTACAATAAAAAGCGACGCCATTTTCTGTCCAGTGGTCACCATCGTAATAAACTATCCCTTTCCATCTACACGCTTTATGAAAGAAAAACAAGCTTAAAATGTATCAGTAGCTGCCACTGTTTGTGCACATTTCGTACCAAAGATGAACCTGCCCTAAAGGGCGCAGTGCGGTCAAATTTTTAGGACATAGGATAAGATTTAAGAAAGAAATAAAAGAGGGATAAATTGTTGTATACACCCACAGACAGGCTACTCCCAGACGGGAGCACTTGCGCTTGTTTACTGCCCTTCTTGGTGTTCATCTATTAATTATTAACGTTAAATTTTAATTGTAACTCACCCTGCCCCCTTTGTTTTGTTTACGTTCATTTTAAAAACCGCGAAAGATTCTCACACGTTTATGGGAGCTCGGGCAACAAACCAATGGAAGCATTTTTGGATTGAATGAAATCTCAAAGAGACAATTAAGAAAAAGGGCTAAAACGTTGGGAAAACATGGCATTTTACCATAGTGCCCCCTTAAGCTACGAGAATAACCACTATATTAAAAAAATAGACACTTTAAGCAAACCAATACGGCATGTCTCAATACGGCTACTGGAAATAATATATCCAAAATAAATAAATAAATAAATAAATAAATACAATTTAGTTACGCCCGTCACATTGTTCCAATTTTGGCAGGGGAGGGAGTCCAATTTAAGACCATGCGAAAAAATGAATTTTAACATAGTTACCCTCCTACATGTCCGTAGAGATGTCCAATAATTCCATTTGAAAAGCTAAGGACTGGAATTTCAGAGCGTGGACACTTTTGTGGCCGTTATATACAAGTCGCCGGTTCCTACTAGGTTTAGCAATTGGCCTAACAGTTCCATAAAAACCAAATCAATTTTGTACTGGTGAGCCTCTTTAAAAGATTGCCCGGGGATACCTCTGTAATGTTGGTGGACTTAAAATTGCGGGGTTCTAATGGACGATGATTGGGTGACCATGTACTGTGTAGAGGTAATGTAGTTCTTCGTTAGTTACCTGATTAAAAGAGGGACAGGACGGACGGTACAATATCCCTGTAGCGACAAGTTTAAGCAAAACGTTTTAGAAACATGCAAAGGGATCTATGCCATTGGCTTTGCTTCGCTGGTTACAGGTAAGCCAATCTGAGATTTGAAGTGCGTCAGCAATAATAGGTATATCCCTTTTTTTTTCACTAGAAATTCGGCTAGGCATTCGTCGTCTTCCATTTCATCGAGATCGAAGAGTGGGTAGGAAGTGTACGGTAAGTCTAAGTTTAAAGACTGGTACGAATCCTATAAGATCAGGATTTATTCGTCGTTAATAATCCTCTGGTCATAGCAGAGCACAATGAATCACTTGCTTCCTTAAAGGAAGCCAAAATTTGATCGCTAAATCGTCAAACACTTGCTTAAGAGGCTCTGACTGAAAATATCGAGAATCGGCGGACAAGCTCAGAAAATCGAAAATCCTGATAACTTGCCAGAAGAACACTTTTTGGGGAGCTATCTTCAAAAATATTACTTAAACCTTCTGGAATTCTATTGTTTTCGAGACACTGGTTCGCGACTCGTGGCAACACTGGTTCGCGAATTTTGTTTTTGTCGGCACGATCCTAGATTGCCCAGATTTTTTATTTCAAATCATAATAGAGGTAGGGCCAAACTTTATCATAGTGTTTATTTTAGTTCGATATTAGACATACCAAGACCCATTTTAAGCCTCTGAAGTTAACCAATTTTTGCCTTTTTCCGAAGTGCGCAAAATGCCTTTGTTTCAAAGAACCACCAAACCAAATAAATAACGCAAAACTCTTTGCAATTCCCATTGATAGAAAGTAGAAGAGTATTGCTATCATTTAAAATTAAAATTGTTTTCTGGCGTTGCAAGTTGTTTACAAACAAGCGCATTCAATTTGTTTAATTTTAAACCTGATTTTTGCATAATTAATTAAGCAAAACCGTTTTTCCGAATTTCTCGAAAACAATAGAATTCCAGAAGGTTTAAGTAATATTTTCGAAGATAGCTCCCCGAAAGTGTTCTTCTGGCAAGTTATCAGGATTTTCCACTTCCTGAGCTTCTCCACTGATTCTCGATATTTTCAGTCAGAGCCTCTTAAATTATGAGTATAAAACTTACAAATCTTAGCCGTACTTCGTCTACATTTCTTGCCGCTTAAGAGCAAATGTTGCCAAAAATCAAACATTTTCAAAATATTGTGGCAACAGCTCAAAAAACAATTATGCTCATATTCTTATGTTTGGTAGACCTTAATGTGAAACAAATCACTGTATAGTTCGTTTGGCTGAATATCGATTTTCAAGAAAATCGGTAACAACGGAATTCGCTCTAAATACCGCTTTTGAGGCTCAAAATGTAAGCCAAATCTCGAAGCTTCGCGTAACAAAATGAAGCATTCCAGGGCAATAAAAATGAACAAAACTTGTAGAACGATGTTTAAATATATGTTAAAAGCAATTTTGGCGATGTGTGCTCCTTTATGTACGAGCTCTAATTAAATTTATCCGACATACTTTTGACTAGATAAAAAGTATATCAAGTTTGACCTCAAAAAAAGTACGTGGTACCGAATATTATTCGGCAAGAATCTGGATTTCAAGAGGAGAGGGGATGTTCTTTTCCCTCCTACAAGGATTTTTTGGGGAAATTTATCGACGCGATGTTATCAAATTTTAAAGTTGGACAAAATGCGTTGATTTAATCGATCCGAAAAGTCAGCCTAATTAACTCAGTGTACACATACACAAACAACTTCACGTTTTCCACAGGTTTTGATCAGCCAACAACCGATTTTATCACAAAATCCTCTAACCTTCATGTTGCTGTATAACATATGAGAGCTGTAGTCCTTGTTCACGATAAAATTTAAAGTGCCTATGAACCAAAAATTTGTTTTACACATTTTGATAGTTCAATATGTGTTAATTCCGAAATGGCAAGAGAAATTGGATGGCAAGAAACAATAATCCGTTTTTTTGCCGTTGAAAATACCTAAAATGACCAAAATCGTGTCTCCGAAGACTGGGAACGAGTTGGCCGAGGAAGCAGGCCGTATGACGTCACAAATCGCGCAGAATGTTTGTCTCTTTGGTCTTTGTCAAGTGTTTGAGCGATGAAACTTACATTTTCCTTGCTAATATTGAAATACAATGAAAGCTACCGACGATTGAGGAAAACGCTAAGATTCAGCTCGAAGCGATTTCGAAGATGTGCAGTTTTTGGGTTTGTCGTCCGTGGATAAAGCCTAAACAACGACAACAACAATCTTGCGCGAAGCAAGATGGCGAATTGAATTGTTGGGATTGACTAACTTTCAGCTCTACTGGCTTGACTGGCTTGAAGGAGAAGCTTCCAGAATTGAATGATCAGTACTTTTATGTGTTAATAACGAGAGATTGACGCAGCCTTGACTTTACTTCTTCTGTTCAGAGTGTCGTTGTATGTACTTCAATATTATTTTACTCAAACCGATACCAGACAAGCTCAAGTTTACGGTGTACTTGTTTGTAACTTAATTTGTTCATCTTTTCATAGGTTTCACGCCAAGAGAAAGATAGACTCAGTTGTTCAGCTCTTTCGAATGAGGACTTTTGTAGAGAGAACACTGATGCAAACTTATTAGTTAGCAGGAAGTATTTTATACATTTGCTTGAAATATTACAACATGCCTAATGGCTGAGACATCAATAGTAATTTATAAAGAGCATGTTTTATTTATCATAATCAGCAGCTGCAAATGATTTTCAGATGGAAGTGCAGTGCTTTTATTGTTGTAAATTTCAAGCCATTTATGAGGGAGCGTCTCGAAGCAAATAAATAAGAATTTTTGTGTGTATGGTGCTCATTAATTTTTTGGTCTTTTACTCCACCTGGAGGTGCTATGAGGAATATGACTGTGATAAATAATGGTGGACATTGTATGATACACGTGCAAACTCAGACTAGTGTGACTTCAGCTTTGTCTTTGTAATAATCCATCGCTACTGACTACATGAACTGGTTTGAGTAATTGCCTACACAATATTAGACCAGCTGAGATTTTTGTCCTTCTGTTCAGCATTTGCTTGAGGATTTCGGTTCATACCAGTTTTGTGGAAACATGCTATGGCAGGTGAGAGCTAGTGTGCTGAGTTCTTACTGGCTTTATGTGATCACTTATACTTTCATGATGCTGGTCTCATGTAAATAGACTTAACCATACCTGTCCAGTTATACTGCCCCAGTTGTTCAAAAGTTGGATAGAGCTATCCACCGGATAACTCTCTATCCAGTGGATATCACAATTGGTTTCCCCTACACTTATCCACTGGATAGTGATTTATCCGGTGGATAGCGCTATCCAACTTTTGAACGACTGGGGCCTGGTCTGAGCTGCCCTTGTATACTGGTCTCATATGACAATAACTCATGGGTCACTCTCAACACTGAGATGCATATGTAATTTGCTCCAGAAGTACATTTTGAAGTGCCATTTTCATTGAAACATGCACCCATTCCAATTCCATGAAGTATGGCAGAAATGTAAAGTAGAAATTGGCCTCTGTGTGTGTGTAGTTTCATTAATTTTTTTTGTCATTATTATTTAAGGGGGGTGGGGAGAGGTTAAGGCAGCTCCCTTGGATCCATAAACCCTTTAAATTACAGTACCCTCCCAGTACACTGTGCACATTATGCGTGTATTGGCCTTTTTGTTGTTAAGAGATATGCTCTTCAGTAACAGTGTCTAAGAGTCTGTGTTCGATCAAGCTCGCATAAGCCTGATGTAAACACTCTCGTGTTTACATCAGGCTTCCGCTACGTAACCATGCATGTGTTTTACTTCCTTGGCCACTTATGTAGTAACAGCACCCCCCTTTGTTACCAGTGTTTTTACACTGATGGGGCTATCCTGTGTCTATATCATTATCATTATTAAAGCAGCACAAGACGTTTATATGCTAAGTTCATAAATAGCATGCATAGGGCGGGAGCGTAGCCTATGCGGCTAATTTTCGGAACAAAATTGTTATTATTATTATTATTATTATTATTATTATTATTATTATTACTATTGTTATTATTATTATTATTATCATTGGGGCAACAAATTAAAGGTGGAGAACGAAATCGAAAAGGCCCATTTTGAAACCTCATAATTGATTTTCTGTTAGCTAATTAGGTGGCTTGTGTGGTGGCTTTTCTTGGGTACAGGGAATGAGACAATTCAGTGCGTGAGGAATTTCCAATACAAAGCCTGCCACAACATTAAATAATGGGAAATGAAGGTCACATATTTTCATTGCCCTTCAGTAATAAAAATGATTAAATAACTTATGCCATAAATTCAAATTAAACCTACATCACCAAGACTGTGCTGCAGAAGGGTCAATTAGACGGTGTTACGTGTGGTATGTGAAATTTCATATTATATGGTCGTCTTGAGATAACAGGAGGAGGGTCAACAAGAAGAGAGGCACAAATCTGCTTGAAATGTGTGGTGTTTAAAGAGGACCACATAAATCAAATGCAGTGGAAGCAGAGTGACTTGCAATAAAAATTATCAATGCTGAGCCGAACTGCTTCCTTTTATTTGACGAAACATGTTGTACAAGAGGGATTTATAAATATTCCTGTAGCTATCTCCGATTAACTAAGACGTCTTGTCTCGTCGTCGGTCAAGACAGTTCCGTTGATTGTTATCCCTTCAAACTCTATGGGGAACATCCAGTTTGAAAAACGTAAAAACGGAAATGTAAACAAAACTTTGTAGCACAGTTATGCGTCGTGGATCTTGGATGCTTTTAGGTAATAGTGGACAGATGCATATAGCAATAGTTTTGTGGACCAAATATTGAAAAGCTTCTTTATCTCGATCTTTAATCTTGAATTGCGATAATTGCCACTAGTAGAACTAATCCAACAGTGGCACATTCAAATGCTGCGGCTTTTCCGAGAAGGAGCTCTGTAATGCGGGTCGAATCGAATTCTTACCGAGTCGAACACGGTTCAAATGAGTCCGCTTCTCTCCTTAATTCGTTTCCTTTTGAGAAACGACAAACACATGCTCTCGTTGTGCGAATCCTGCTCTTGTAGCTTACAACCCTGGGCCCACGATTCACTCCAAAGTAGTTTCTCTTCTGGAAACCCTCTTGTCAGCCATAACACTCTTGTCTTGTGCGCGATTTGTGACGTTACAGCCTTGTAATGCGATCGTTTTGGCGGAGCGCAAAATGGAGACACTTTTCGGGTGCCAAATTCGAACTTTGCGGCTGGAAAAATATCCCATGCAAAGGGTTCTACTCAGCAAAACTTACATATTTAGACTGAGGCAATCATAAACTATCATATTTAGGAGAAAAAATTTTTAGTTCATAGGCACTTTAAGCAAACTGCAAGGAACCTTGACAGGATATCGCAACTTGCCATGCCGTTTAACCGAACATCCGCCGTTTTTGATGTGAGGATTCCCTTTCCCCATTTTCATTAGAAAACAGGCTTAAGGTGTTGTACATAAGCTGTCTTTCCGTTAAAACTAGCTCTGAACCAAACAGCGAAGCAAGAAGTCGTTAATACAAAAACATCTGTTACGTGCTTTGGGTGATACTGCTAATTAATTCAGGACAATTTTTGGTGAAAATCGACAACTGGATGCATGTACCAAGGTAACAAAATTTTGAATGTATCGCGTGAATTTGGGGAATAAGGTTTAATTTTTTTCGGATAAGCTGTCATCCTACGTTTACTAATTTAAAGACTGAACGAAGATTCTCAATAGATTGGGTTCGATGAGCTCTTTAAAATGAATGAAACTGAAAAAAACGTACGTTGGTTGCGTGACATTAACCCGAGAGCTTTTTCCTGGTGGCAGGGCGAAGGGGATTTAAAATATATATTCTCTGTTAGTTTTCCAAGAAGTAGCACAGTTTATGAACGCTATATTAGGTACTATGGCTGGATTAAAATACAACGTTAGACATGAAAATCTCCTTTTCTGCCTGAGAATGTTGTTTTCTTCTTATAACCAAGATGGTTATAATTATTTGATATCCAGTATGCCCGAGTACATAATTGTTGTTACTATTACAAACGCAATGACTAATTACTATAAAATCAAGAAAGAGAAAAAAAGACAGAGAAACTCCGAGATAAAAGGGAACGAGAATCGACCGCGATCACATGACTGACCGAAAAAGGCACCAAAACCTTGCGAAGTGTTGCAGCGTTTCAGTAGTAATACATGAATTCGACAAATACCACCTGATTCCCAGAGTATTATTTTCGTGTTTTAAACCTCCCACCGCAATGACCTCGCTCGCTCGCTTCGGTTATTACGGTGGGAGATTTAAAACACAAAAATAATACTCTGGGGAGCAGGTTGTATTTGTCGAATTCATCTATTACTACGGAACAAGGAGTAAATACCACCGCATCCGCACACCTGTATTTACCTCTTTTAAACCACCAAGCGCACAATGTGTCATGGAAACTAACGTTAGCTATTGAATATAAATATTTTCAATTGAAGAAATATCTGCACAGGTATATACCAAGATGGCAAACATTACCCAACAATCCGCTGAAGAATTTTTACAAAACTTCTTGCGGAAATGACGCCGGAAGATGGGCAGTATATTATGCAATTGCTTGCGGAAAACGCGCCGGCAGCGGGGCCTCTTCGCGAGGTTGTTCAGAACATTTTGGATGAACCAGTTCCTCAACGAGTGAAGGAACGGTTATCGAAACCGCTTCTTCCAGGAAAAAATAAACCAATCAAGCCTCTAAGGAAGAAAAAGGAATAAAAAAGCGGGCAATATTGAAAGAGTTTGATCTTATTCAACCGATAAAGAATCGAGAAAAGAGTTATAAGGACATGCTTGCAAATTTGTTTAAAAGAGGTGAGGAAGAGGAAGGTGAAGAAAAAGAAGGCCGTCGTTTCATCTTTTGGAGAAAAAGACAAGGACTTGAAAATAACCTTACAGAACAGTTCATGGGAAAGATAAGGGAGAAGGTCAGAACAGCAGCCTACTTGCGCCACAACTATTCTTGTTGGTTGGAAAACATCGAAGACGGGACTATTCTCCTGTTTTATAAAAACCCAGGAGGCTCACCTTGGATAAACAGATATGATGAAGGAGAAAATTGGTTGAGAGAAAAGGAGGAGGCACGCCTGAACATTGATAACATCGAAAGACCAAACACAAAATGGGTGTTTAGGGGTTATTCTGATGTTGATGTAAAGGTCGTGCTCGACCAACAGCCACTGTTGGGCACAGGCCCCTTGCCAAACTAGCTGGGTAACCTTGCGCATGGCCGGTCGATGCTGGCGCTGGACACCTACCAGGACAACTTGTGTCTATGGCGCTGCATTGCGGTACACCGCGGTGCAAGACCAGATCGAAGCACAACAGCAGCACGAGAGCTTGCTAAGAGTTTCTTTAAACTCAGAGCTACTCCAAACGACAGCCCGAAAACATCGCTCGATGAACTTGATCGGGTTGAAAGACACCTGAATAAGAAATTAGATTTCTCGGATTGGCTCGGTATCCGTGTCTGTGAGCCTGAGCGCGAGATTGATGGGGGCGTGGTATGGCACCTCAGACGAAACCCGCCGGCCAAGCTGACGAACATTTTGACAATCGGAATTTACGAGGGGCACGCGTTCGTCATCAAGGATATTTCGAAGCTTGCAAGTTCATTGCCGTGCAAGATTCACTCAAGCTTGCAACCTTCAACGGCATACCCAAACGTGCGCCCAAGGGAAGACGGTGATTGAGTGCCCGGCCGAAAGAGTCGAAGCACCGCAGACAGCTTTCGAGAAGGCCTTCTTTCCAAAACATGCAGCTTCTCCAGAATCTCTTCGCTGGCTCGAACAAGAAGTGGCGCGGCGGAAAATTCACATTCACCAAGCGGCATGCGGGCACGGCGGCGAGCGGTGGGTTGAGCGCGCACCTGTTGACGGATACGACCCCAAAACGAGGACTGTATTTCAATACCACGGCTGTCACTGGCACGGATGCCGAAAATGTTACCCGAACGATCGTAATAAAAGCATTACCCACAATGACCAAACACGAGAAGACCGGCTTAAAGCAACTGTAAAACGCACAAAAACGCTCCGAGCTGCTGGCTTCCACGTAATCGAGGCATGGGCGTGTGAAGTAGGGGAAATAGATGTGGAGCTGTCACGGCCTCAAACGCAAAGCTTCCCACACGCGATCTTGTAAGATTTTGAAGCGTACGGGGATAAGAATCAGCGGAAGGAACCGACAGGCATGCTCACGATTGAATACGCCCACGTGCCAATCTCGGTGAGCGTCGGGGACACCCTGGATCGTGAGCCCACACACATCTGTGAAAAAAACCCAGCGGAGCTTGTCCGCAAGTTCATGGAAGAGCTGGAGCGGCGCGGAAAAACATCCGGACCAAAGTAAGAGCAGCGTTCATACCTGACGACGTTGAGATGCTTCCAAAAGCGCAGCGCATCAAAATCGAAGAATGGTGTGACCAGGTGCCAGTTCTCGGGTTCAACTCCGGGCGATACGATCTGAACCTGATCAGAGAACATTTCGCAGAGCGTCTATCTGACACAACCGGGAAAGTCAGAGTGGCGAAAAACGGAAACAAGATCATGTTCCAGCTCACTCAGGAATTTCGCTTCCTTGACATCATCAACTACCTCGGCCCGGGAACCAGCTATGAAAAGTGGAGGAAAGCTTATGAATCCACAGCCGAGAAATCGTGGTTCTCATACGAGTGGTTCGATACCCCCGAAAAGCTCGACCACCCTGGGTTGCCCGACTATCCAGCGTGGTACTCACGCCTGAAAGAAGAGTACACGCTTAAGCTAAGTGAATGGGTGGTTTGTAAGCGCCTCTTCAAACAAAAAGGTATGCGCACTTTCGCAGATTGGCTACGCTATTACACCAACCTCGACGTGGCCCCCGGCCTGGAAGCCTTGGAAAGAATGCGAGCCTTCTACACTGAGAAGGGGATCAACATCCTGAAAGACGCGGTCAGCATTCCGTGGGTTAGCTTGCATTACCTGCTCCGAGGCGCGGTTGAGCGGGGCGCGGAGCCTTACAGTCCCGGCAAAGAACCCTACGAGATGTTGAAAGGAGCTGTTGACTGGGGGCCGAGCCTCGTGTTCACACGGTATCATGAAGTTGGGGTCACGAAGATCAGGTCACATCAGACAGCGGAACCGCGTCTTTGCCAGGGCATCCTTGGTTACGACGCCAACGCCCTCTACCTGTCGACGATGCTGGAGGAAATGCCCTGCGGGAAGGAAAAGGTTGTTCACTACACGGGCGGTTGGACTGTTGGAGCCGTGCCGCATCTCGCACAAAGGCTCAAAAACGGGACCTGGTTCGGATTCGCTGAAGTTGACATAGAGATCCCAGAGCCCCTGCGGCCAAAGTTTGAGGAAATGTGCCCGTTCTTTTACGACAAAAAGGTGCCTGTCGAAGCCGTGCCGCAGCAAATGCTTGACTACCTGAAGCGCACGGGGCGAAACCGCGGGGACGGAAAAAAGTTAGTGGGAGCGCTTTTCGCCGAAAAGCTGCTGGTGTACGCCCCTCTGCTACGCTGGTATGTCGATCATGGAGCGGTGATCACGGCTGTCTATCGAACGATCGACTATACCCCCGGCAAGGTCTTCGACTGGTTTGTGGAGCAGGTAACAGAGGCTCGCCGTACAGGAGACGTTGAAAAGAGCAGGGTGCCGCTTGCTGTGGTGTTCAAACTTCTGGGAAACAGCGGGTACGGGAAGCTCATCGAAGCTTTGGAGCGGCAAACGAACGTGATCTACACCAAAGACGAAAAGGTCGTTGACAGAGCCTTGCGAAGCGCCTATTTCAGTGATCTAGACGAGGTCAGGCAAGCGTACGAGCTGGAAAGCCGAAAGCCTCGGATCACAATCAGACGGCCGTTCCAGATCGGAATCGCTGTCTACCAGCTCGCAAAGCTTCAAAGGTTTGGGTCTGAACAAAACTGTTGATGTCATAGTAATCATACATTCCGTTTGGAAAAATCAAGGTATGCCACTCTTCAGTTTTCTTTCTCCAGCGAATTTTGTTGTTACCATAAGAGGCATCGATGTTGTACCAGGAGGAGCTCATTGTAATAAGTTTGTTTAGCGCGGCTTTATAGTTTCCTGAACCCAAGTGGATCGGAGGTTGAAAGTTTATTGTGAAATGGTGTGAAACATTCCGTTCTCCGCCCCTTTGTAGTTTTGCGAGGCTCGAGTCAAGCAGAAGATTTAACGTCATTATTGGTCTATATAATTATGCTTTTTGTCGATTGCGCTGAGTCCAACTAGTGAATCAAGCAGAGAAAATACCTGATTTTTTAGTTGTATTGAGCTGTTTCCTGCTTTTATCGATCCAATGCTCAAGCAAAGTTGGTTGATCAATTTGTCAGCTTCACTAGCGATGCCACTTCCTTCGGTTTCCCAATCCTGTTCAGAATAGTCCTCTTCATCGTCTAAAGGCTCAACAAAAGATCTTCGGCTCATGACAGCTTTTTCCAGGGAGGTGGGAGGAGATTCTTTACTTTTGCGTGTGGGTGTAGACTTTAGGCTCTTCTTCCCCTCCTCCAGCTGTTTCGATAGAGGTTGGGTTGCCCTTCTTTTTTCATAGATCCCATCTCTTAATTTTTTGAGTTCCGCAATGGTTTTGCCTTCCAAACCTAATTTCGATTTTCCTACTGTGTAGTTTTCATCATGTCCTTTTATGGTGATGATCCGATTGACATTTTGCAACAAGATTGATTCATGGTTCAACCGGTTCCGGCTTCGCCCACTGTTTTCGTTTGGATGTTTGTTTCATAAGTGGTGGGGGTGGTGGTGGAAAATCATCACCATCATCATCATCATATGGGGGTGGTGATGTTGGTTCTGGTGATGGTGATGGTGGTGGTGATGGGGCTGGTGTTGGGGCATCCGGTCTGAATTCATCACCAAACGGGTTGGTTCTGTCAAATTCATCCACTGCATAATCGGGACTTTCCTCCACCTCTTGCGTTGTGGCGCTGCTCTTTTCATCAAGCCTTTTTGTGATTGGTTTAAAAAGCTCCTCCCCTGAAGGCTGACCAAACTCTTTGCTTATTTTGTTCATTCTAAATTTTTGGTGAATGTCTTGTGTTTGCTGATCGACCGCCGACTTTTCCTCAGCCAACTGTTGCCACTTTTGTATTGACATAATTCCAGCGTGATTATATAGAGACCCAAAAAATGAAGATTCCAAATTATGACCCAGGTTTTTTCAAGAGTAGCTACAAGCAAGGCCACCCTTGCATTGCCACCGATGTTTTCCGGATGCTAATTTGTGGACCCAGTAATTCTGGCAAAACAAACATATTACTGCATATGCTTTATAAGTTGCTAGAGTTTGATAAAATTTACCTCTTTTCAAAGAACCTGCACCAGAACAAATACCGGGCTCTTTTGCAGGACTTTGCTGAACGAATCAACCCCAAGGTTAGTTACGAGGTCATCGAGGCTCCCGGTGATGAAATCATTCCACTCGAGGAGCTACCGGTGGACAACCAAAAAATTGTTGTCTTTGATGTTCTGGTTTGTGAAAGCAACCAAAACAGCATCATAAATTATTTTATCAATGGACGACACAGAAACTGCTGCGTTATTTACTGTACTCAAGCCTTCTACAAGGTACCGAAAAATATCCGGGATAACTGCAGCCATTTTTGTATTTTCAGCTTTCTTCCACGAGAAAACAAGCGGATTGCGGACGAGATAGGTGTTGATCATGACACGTTAGATTGCGCCACCGACAAAAAATATTCTTTCTTTTACTATGGCAAGCCCCAAAAATTAATGAAGAAAAATTTCGATGAAGATATATGAAATCGGTTATGATTATCGGTGAAACTAGCCAAACGACAAGTGAAACGGTGGGTCCTCCTAGGCCGAGGAGTGATATAGGCCCCGCGGAACCACAAGGTCCGATTGGCCTCCGAGGGGAGAAGGGTCCCCAAGGGGTGGCCGGTCCACAGGGACCCCAAGGGCGAGATGGACCGCAGGGTCAAAAAGGCGACAAAGGTGATCCTGGGCCTGAGGGTAGTGCCAGCGGTGCCGCTGATATTGACATGCAAAATAAGTACGATATTTTGCGGTTGAAAAGCAACCCTTATCCTATCCAAGGTGATCTGTCAAAGGTAATAAACTATCAGGACACGAGAAAAATCTTTCTTTCAAAAAAGGAAGGTGGGAAAATGGAAGCAAACATTGATATGAATAATAATACACTCTACAACGTAAAAGACCCAGAACAGGTAGATCAAGCCACAAACAAAAAGTATGTCGATAATCAGCTTGTAAAAAACTGGACAAAGCAGCTGATATTGATATGAAAAATAATTCGATTATCAATCTTGATCTTCCATCAAACCCAAGAGACGCCGCATGTGTCGAGTTTGTTAACTACAGAATTGATGACATAACACAAAAAAAGTTTCTCAAATTTGATGGCACTAACAGTATGACTGGAGACTTGAACTTAAATAATAATACAATTGTCAACTTACATACCGATGGCAAAGATCTGAAATCCGCAGTTAATGTTGATTTTATGAAAAGTGAAATAACATCTATGTCAGATCTTGTCAGTCAGGCAATTCATGAATCCCATATCACTAGCTCGACAAATAAAAAGGACGCCTTCAGATACTTGATGGAAGATGTTGATGAATCGTCGAGTGAAAACAACTTCGGTATTTTGGGTATTAAGGATTTTCCCGAGTCTCCACATCAAATAAACAAAAAAGCTTACGTTCTCCGGCTCGTGTTAAAAGACAACTCACCGAACCAGTACCGGTCACGCCTCGGTTTTAACCTCCATCCACTTCCAGTCGGTTACTACACGATGGTTGTGGAATGGTTTCCACCAGAAATGAATGAGGTGACCGTGACACCACAAGCCACGACGATTTCAATTTCTAATCATACTACAAAAAATTTTGAGAAATACACGAGAACTATAATCCACTTTCACAGATGGAATAGCTCACCCCCGCAATACATATTCCTCGACCTGCACGGCACGGTCCGTCATTGATCATTCATGAAAATTGGACATCTAATCGTTTATGGTGTTAAAGAAACAATTTCAAACGTTGATCCAAGTGTCTATGACACTGCTTTTGTTATGGAAAATGGACAAGTGGTAATGGAAACAGACCTGTCTTTAAACGAGCATCGTTTGCGTGGTTCCGTTCATTACATAAATGGAATTTTGAATACAAACAATGGAAACACATTTTTATTAAATGGTTGTGACAAAATAATCATTCCAAATCATAGCCACACATTAACCATAAAAGTGCTCTATTTCAAGCACAAAGACCAATATACGCCTATTTCTTTAAAAGTAATACACAGTGACCATTTAACTCAATCAATCACTTACACTTCAACCAAAGCAACTCAATTACAGACAATAAGTATTAATTTAGAACTGGCGTTTGGTCTTATGGCTGTGGAACTGGCTTCGGTTATAAAAGATGAGGAACTGTTACTATTGATTGAATACAGAGCGCCATAAACGTTTTCAGTTATTATATACCACAATGCGCGACATATACGACTTCAACCATATCGACCAGACACTTTCTAAAGAGACGGTTGTAATTTTGAAAAACTTGTATGCGTACTACCACAAGAAACATTATGGCTATGAAAAACTCTACCGTTACTATCAGCGGAGAAACCTAATTTGCAACCTTTCTGCTGGCAAATTAATTATCAGCGCTGCAGTAGCCGGGGGAATAACGCTGAACCCCGTTGTCATTACAACTTTAACTGCGGTGGGTCTTATTTGCAAAGGAATAGCTAGTTTGAAAAAATATGACAAAAAAACTGAACAAGCTAATTTTGCTCGGATTGAATACAAGAAAGTGATTGACGAGATCAGGTTCTACCTCAGAGGTGAACCTTTCAACGAAAAAACGTTCCTTGACAGATTAAAAATGATAGATGATTTTGTCTCTGATCACTGCATGGAAATACCGCCATCTGTTTGTAAAAAATATGAAAAAGCATTCGCTCCGTTGTAGATTTTTAAAGTAATTATATACGCTAACAAAATGATTGCAACTTCGCAAGCTATTTGTTATTGGTTTTTTAAACTTCTGACACCGCCCGAAATAAAACAAATACGATTTATCACTCGTGATTGTGTTTCAAAAATAATGTCCCCAACTTGTGATGAAGATGGCTACCCCATTTCAGGACAAGATGTGGTTCCATAATACGATTTTCCTCTCTAAGTTAAAAAAAAATACGAAAAAAGCGAGACAGTCACGCATGGCATTGTGTAACAATTACAAATCTCTTCTTATTCATGGTTTAAGCCGGTGAAAAATGAATAAGCGTCTGTATATATATCCTAAGAACAAAGAGGCGAAAGATGCATCTGTCGGCACGTGATTGGTTGATAAAAATTGCGTGACAATCATCAACGATAGAAATGTATATCTGTGGGAAATCCCCTAACATATTAGATCAAAGTCTTCCTGTTTTTATAAGAAGGCATGCACTAATAACCACATCCTGTTTTCGAAAATAAAAACATATAAGAATAAAAATTATTTGCTCAATTAAAAAGAGCCCTCCATCGCTTAGCTTCGAAGCTTTTATCAACAAGAACTTCAGAAATATATCGAATCGTAATGTTTATTGGTCGCTTATATAAACAGAGGGGTGGGGGTGAAGTGGATGACCTCTGTCTACCAGTATTTCTGAAAGATTTCGTCGTAGTCGTAAAAGTCAAACACAGGATAGCCGAGATAGTGATAAACTCCACTTTTGTTACACACGTAACAGAGCCCATTCCGGCCGCAAGTGACACATTTCCTACAAAAAAAACATTTACGATTCGCCCTTGCTTTTTGCAGAAAGGCGCCTCTTTAAGAGCCTCATGCACCTCGTTCCAGCCCAGAGCCGCTCGCTGCCTCAGTTATATGGCGAGATACTCCTTGTAAATTATTTCACAAAGCTCTGGAGGGAGGTTATAAATGGCCTCAGAAAGTTGACAGTTGTTTGATCCACGAACCATAGCCGCTGTTCGAACGATATAACAGGGGGTGCAGATATTTCCTCAATTCAAAAATATTTATATTCAATAGCTAACGTGATTTTCCGTGACACCTCCGCGCTGGTACTGCCTCCCCCCGTCCTGCTTGCTTCGCTTTGTGCGCTGGGTGGTTTAAAAGAGGTATATACAGGTGTACGGATGAGGTGGTATTTACTCCATGTTCAGTAGTAATAGATGAATTCGACAAATACAACCTGATCCCCAGAGTATTATTTTTGTGTTTTAAATCTCCCACCGTAATAACCGAAGCGAGCGAGCGAGGTTATTACGGTGGGAGGTTTAAAACACGAAAATAATACTCTGGGGATCAGGTGGTATTTGTCGAATTCATGTATTACTACTGTTTCTTTGCGGATCTGAATGAATCAATGAAACTGCTCCGAAGTGAACGTACAAGCCCAAGGTTAGGGAAAAACTTTCCAATTATGGGCTCTGAAATGTGGTACGTGTTTGATTTTTGCTGAAAATTGTTGTAATTGTCGTTCAAAGTGTATTGAAGCTGTACGATCCCACCGTTATGGCTGCGGGAGTTCAAATGAACGAGTTTGTAATCGCTCCGTTCACAAAACGCTGACAATAGAACCATCATGTGTTTGTTTGGTCGAACTGAAGACAATTAATAATTAAACTTGAACGATAATTTTTATGCAGCTCACTGAAACAAGACTACGGAGGTGAGGAACATTAGAATTCACCATCTTACTTTTTAAACGCAAATCACAAAATGCAGTTGGTCTCAGTTAGAACCCACGGACGGAATGGTAAAAACAACACTGAAACAACTGTGAAAGCGATTCAACGTATTTTACATGGCATCCGACTTGTGTCTAAATGTCTGGAGATGCTAAAGGGAACACAGATAGAGCCACAACGAGTACAGGTAAACCAGAATTTTGCGTGGTATAGCCAAAAAATGTCGCCTTTTCTGGTACTGAATTTGTTCAATGCTTGTTGCTCAGACTGCTGCATGATTTTTGTCAGACTCGCCATAAAAAATGTGACAGTTTTTATTAAATGCTTCTTTCCCATTTTACTGTGCTTTATTTTGTCTTGTCTCGATATTTCGGAGTCAAAGCCTTCCGTATAAAACCTACTGTTTGTGAAATTTTAAGAACAAGTGATTGACTTGACGATGAATGAAATTGTAAACACAGCGCTCAATGCTTAAATTTCTATTTCTACAGTTTCTTTTCGTCCTAAGAAATCATGCACTCTGAAACAACTTGATTTGTGTCTCTGTGACGTTCAGTTGTAATTTCTCCTTAATTTTGCTTTTTCTCGCCGGGTTGCTGGGTTGCTGGCGGAGAAAAAAAATTAAGCTCGCTCTGTCGTTGAAACCTTTGTCAAGTCCACTGCGCTATTTATCCCTTCTAGGTTCGTAAGTTGCCCGGAAAGTAATATTCAGTACTAGGGTAGCATGAATCTTCACTTTATCTTTCTCCTTCTCATCGACGGAAGTAGTTTTTCTCTTGGTGTTTTTCCAGTTCTCTATTTTGTCGCGCGCTTTTCACTATTCTTTGTCTTCATTATAAACATTTCGGCCATTTCGGTAAAGGCGGGCATTATTTCAGAAAAAAATACGCTAAGAATCTCGGCAAACGTTTTCTTTACTGATTCGGTATTTGAATCTATGTTACTATTTTTCTTGCAGTGAAAAAAATGACAACGATTTATCAGTGCGTTACTTTTCTTCTCAACATGCCTGGAAAATCATTTCACAGTCTTTGCGGCTGCCCTTCAATCTCTGTACGTCCTCAGAGGAAATATATTTTCGAGAGGTATTTTCCCTTTTCCTGCCTGATTCGTCTTTAATTGATTCTTTCGTAGTTCGACGCCTTTTTTGCCCTCAAAACGTTTCTTCCGTCTAACTGGGAAACCCTCCTTCCACATGTCCGACGCATCTTCGCTACAGGATTTTTCTAAAATATTCTCACTTCCATCACCGGAATCACTTGTATAATCCTCATATCCAGAGTCACTAACCAGGAAGTGACACCAGGAAGTGACACTGATGACAGAAATTGAATTTCTTCATCTCCAACGAAGGTAACTTTCGACGCCATTTTGTTTGTTTTTCTCTGCGCGGAGTCCTTGCAACACAGCCGCCCGATGGCGCAATTTTTTCTAAAAATAGCACATTTGTCTTTTTCGATGGGCCCAACGCCACTACTGAAAATGGCACTTAGTTACGGTCTCCATCCCCGATTATGGCTCCTGCGTTTAAGAGAATACTAAATCGACTGATTTTAAGTGCACACGTGAACGTGATAGTGTAAGTAAACGATTCTAAGTATTAAAAGATTCTCAAATAAAGCAGAGCTTTTCCATGTCTTGTTTCAGAACTTACCTAGCCCCACCTTTAATGTATCAGTTATGCAGAAGTGAAACCTTTCGTTTTAAAAACGTCACACTCCGTTCAAGCCGGTCACCTTCATGTGAAAAAGATTTGTGCCTAATTATAAAAGCGGATCGAAAAGGAATTTGCAGGTTCTCGATTTTCCGAAAACTGGATTTAACAGACCCAAAGGGCACCGATTAGGTATACAATGCATGCTGTACACGTACAGACCACCCCAATTGCTAGAAAAAACAAAACTTTAGTCCGTGCCTGCACCCTTTCCTCGTAAGTTTTAATATTCTTTATGCATCTTAAAGTGACTTGAACATCTAAGTCACCCTCATAACAAGGTCTTCGAGCACCTTTAAGAGTGATAACGACTCTTGCAGAATGACAGTTGTGAGGACTTTGTAATCAAGGCTCGCTTGGAATTATTTATTGTCGTTTTTTTTTCGCTTTTGTTTAACCGATCAACCGACCGACCCACCCGCTTTCGCGAGGAAGGGGGGGATAGGTGGGGGGGGGGGGGTTGGAAAAGGGGAAACCTTTTCCTATTGGCCATGGGGAATTAAGGGTTCGAACTTATCACTTCTCTTAGCCTTCAAGCCCGGCTACGCCCTCATTTTGTTGGCTCAGGCTCTTTGCGTTTTTCGTTTGCAAGCATTATGCCTCGGCAAAACTCATTCAACATTGAACACAACTTTGTGGTGTGATGTTGAACAAGGTGGGCAAACGAATTCAACACTTTTGTTTAATTGGAAAAGGTGAAACAAAATTATAGAACCTCATTGAACAGGGTAGCACACCTGAGAACAAAAGAAAAGTCGCCAAACGTGTTAAATTCAACAGTGTTGAATTGAACTCTGCACCCCAATGTAAACCTTTTGTACTTTTTTTCACTGCTGGAAGCTTTAAAAAAAGACTGCACGCACTTAAGAGGAGTGTGAGTCGAGTAGAGTCGTTTTTGGTTGGTGCGCGTTGACGGTCAAAAGCAGAAAACCCAAGACTCATAAAACATCATCCAAGTTAAGCCCATAGTGGGTTCTGTGTTCTGGCAACAGGACGAAGCTCTTAACAATCTTCAGATCATTAAATGTATTCCCTGAGAACCTGTACATTTTTGATTTCTTATTAATGTCTATTCTCCGTAAATAAGCGTTTGTGCGTTAAATGTACACGAGCACGTAAATAAGAACAAGAACCTGGTAAAAACAAAAAGGAGGTTTTAAGGTATCACACTGCTTTATTTGAAAGTCCTTAAATGCCAGGAATCGTTACAATCAGTCGATTCAGTGTCCTCTAAAACCTCTTTCCCCAAAACGTAGCCCCAGCCCCACCCCACCCTCACCCCCCAACAAAAACGAATTTTAAGACCGAAAAGGAAATTTTCATGCCTGACTTTGTAGTTTAATCTAGCCATAGTATCTAATATAGCTTTCATTAGCTGAGCGACTTCTTAGAAAACGAACAGACATGTTTTAAAAACCCCTTCGCCCTGCCAATTAAGTAAAAACTCAGTCTAGGGTGTGTCACGCAACCAAGGTGCGCTTTTTTCAGTTTCACTCGTTTTAAAGTTCTCGTGGAGCCCAATCTACTGAGAATCTTCGCTCAGCCCTTAAATTACTAAAGGTAGGATGACAGAAATAGCTTGTTTGAAAAAAATTAAACCTTATTCCCCAAATTCAGCCGATACACTCAAAATTTCGTTACCGCGGTACATGCATGTATTTGTCGAGTTTTGAATTAATTAACAGTATCACCCAAAGCACGTAACAGATGTTTTTGTATTAACGACTTCTTGTTTCGCTGTTCGGTTCAGAGCTAGTTTTAAAGGAAAGACATCTTATGTAAAACACCTTAAGCCTGTTTTCTAACGAAAATGGGAAAAGAGAATCCTCACATCAAAAACGGCGGATGTTCGGTTATACGGCATGGCAAGTTGCGATATCCTGTCAAGTTTCCTTGCAGTTTGCTTAAATTTTGTCGTGAACAAGGACTACAGCTCTCATATGTGATACAGTAACATGAAGGTTTGAGGATTTTGTGTTAAACCTGTGGAAAACGTGAAGTTGTTTGTGTATGCGCACACTGAGTTAATTAGGCTGACTTTTCGGATCGATTAAATCAACGCATTTTTTCCAACTTTAAAATTCTATAACATCGCGTCGATAAATTTCCCCAAAAAATGCTTTTAGGAGGGAAAAGAACATCCCTTCTCCTCTTGAAATTCAGATTCTTGCCGAATAATATTCGGTACCACATACTTTTTGTTGAGGTCAAACTTGATATACTTTTTATCTAGTCAAAAGTATGTCGGACAAATTTAATTAGAGCTCGTACATAAAGGAGCAGACATCGCTAAAATTGCTTTTAACATATATTTAAACATCGTTCTACAAGTTTTGTTCATTTTTATTGCCCTGGAATGCTTCATTTTGTTACGCGAAGCTTCAAGATTTGCCTTAAAGTTTGAGCCCCAAAAGCGGTATTTAGAGCGAATTCCGTTATTATCGATTTTCTTGAAAATAAATCGATATTCAGCCAAACGAACTATGCAGTGATTTGTTTCACATTAAGGTCTACCTAACGTAAGAAAATGAGCGGAATTGATTCTTGACCTGTTGTCACCAAATGTCTGACCGTTGGTAACATTCGCTCTTAAGTTCGCTCTTAAGCGCGCTACCGTGACGTGCCCCCTGCCTAGTCCTTCTCATCCATAACCGCCGTAGTACCACCTGCCCTAGAGATTTGCTTAAACTGCCTAATGACGAACAGACAACATTAAACGCAGTTAAAGGCATACCTTTACAAACTCCAAGGTGCACCTTAACATAGTTCGCAACGTTGCAAATTGTCTGATTGCAAGACTCAGTGATAATTTCTTGTTTAGAGGTGATAATATGAATAGCTCTTGTGCAGTAAATTTTCCCATTCAAACAAGTGCATTGTATGCAGCTTCCAATAGACCACGTGGCTCCCTCGAAGTATTTTTGAGAGTTCTCGTCCTCACAGGTGACCACTAAAAGGCGAGAAATCGTAATAAATGTTCCATTTCTATTCAAGCTGCTGGATTAGTTACGATCGGTCTAATTTAGCAACTTATGGCGTGCAACAATTACTGTCATCATGCTGAATTTCTCTAGATTCTCTACAGGCTTTTGGGTTCTGTAATGAGTCTGTCAAAAGCTGAGATAGTAGAACATTTTAGATTCCGAGTCCTTTGTTTCTTGGAAAAATCGCCAGAAACTGACAATTGTTTATTTCCCAAAATGGGGATGAATATATAAAAAAACTAATATGTGTGTACTGCGGAAGAAATAAGAAACAAGAAAACCTGTGTTTTATCAAAGACTGGCCCTTACAAGATCGTGTTAATTGGTGAGCCATAAATTCCAAGAGCTGCTTGTATCGCGCCCCCACCCCCGAGAGAGCTTGCTCGCAGGCTACTTAACCCCCGTTCGTACAAGCAACGTCACACCCCCACTGTAGTACAAGAAGGGGGTGGGGTTGTTGAAACTCCTCCCCTGGGTTTTTGCTGTGTTTCAATACTTCGGAAAGATTTTGCCTTTGATAGAAAGCCTTTGTTGTGCTCTACAAGGAGAGGTATATATTCTGGGTTGCGGAGCAGCCTGTGACGTCATCCAAGATGGCGGCCAATATGAAAAATTCTGGAGGGCATCCTCCCCCCCCTCCACCCCCCCTTGTGCGTCCGAGGGTTAACATTTTTCTGTTTTCGAAGTAGAAAAAAAAATTGGTATAGCAAAAAAAATCAAATCGTGGTTACTAGAATTAAACCCCTAAATTCTCGTACAGTCCTCGCATTTTAAGTGTTTTACAATACAGTGAGAAAAGGCCTTGCGTTTTATAAAATTGCGTTACCTGTATATTAGCGTTACTACTTGTCGAAAGGTGATCCCCAACTAAACACCCGGCGTTACAGGTTTCTTCTCTTGAATATATATTTCACATAATATTTTGTAACAGTCGTAACTTGTTTTCACCGCTAAATGTTTTGATTCGAAAAAAATAACCCAGTGTAGATTTTTGCCAAATCAGAAGGCCGAAATTTATTACAGACTTTTCATAATCAAATAAATTTAGTCTCACGGGTGTAATTTTCCCTGGGAATTTGTCATTTGTTTTCACCTTTTAAATGGCGTATTTTGATCTGTAAAATGCCAAAAACCCTCTTGAAAATTATTGCGTACATCAATGGGACCACCATTTTTCAAAGGGTCCCCTTAAACCTCGAAGTAAACGTGATGGAGGCATTGCACTAACCTAGCCCTGTCCCCATAAAACCACGGTCAAACAATAAGCCCTCTTCCTTCCCCACCTCAATAGGATATCATAAAGCAAGCACTCAATTATCGTGACGTTGGACAACCTACTACGACGAAACTTTACGGTAAACTATAAGACGGTGCCTCACAGGCCGGTCTAAATGATGATGACCGTCTCACAGTAAATATATAGACTAAAGCAAGTTAATCATTCCCTTAGAGAAAATCATTCAATTTCTTTCTCTTTTTGTTCTAAGAGCATTTTATGTAAGAGAAAATGTATTTGATTTGAATTTCAGCACATTTTTCACCCCAAAACATGAAAATCCCCGTTGCTGGACCCTTATGGACAACTTATGGTTATTGGCAAAGTAATATTCGGCTTATTTTTTTTTTGTTTATAGGATACTTAACAATTATTGGATGAGGCTGAGTATGATTTGAAGAATTATGCAGATCGAGGACGGCTGAGGCGGATAACACCCTCCGATATCTGCATAATTCTTCACATCATACGAAAGCCGAATTCAATAATTGTTTCATTATATTCATTCAAAATATTTCCAGAGCTCTAAAAAAGACAAAATGTTCTTTGTTGAGTTCTGTAACAAAGTACAAAGCTCACACATACAATAATTTTCGCTGCAAATTTTAATTTCAGCATGCGAAACTAAAAGATAAATGCAAAAACATAAACGTTTCAATCATCAAGCGAGTTCCCTTCTTGGCTTTCTGTGTGTTCTTACTATCTTTATCATTCAAAAGTTCAGCAATTTTTCTTCATTCAACGTTTCAAACTTGCTGTCAGCCATTTTCGCGCTTTCTAGCTCTGTAGTACCAGAGCCGTTGTTGCGTGACGTCAATCGTCCAATAATTTTTCTATTAATTGACGATTGACGTCAATTGTCCAATAATAGAAAAATCTTCCAAATTTGGTTGGCACTAGCAGATTAGCCGGAATTAGCCGGGGATATTGTAAGGCAATCAGAAGCGGAGAAATATTTTGATGAATAATAAAATGGTTTATAATTTATGCATGGATTTGCTATGGAATACGGGCGAATACGTTACTCCATTTGAGTGCGAATCCCTCAAAAGCTCGTTGACAATACCAAATAATACCGATTTACCCCGACATGTTCGCCAGTTTTTCATTAAAAAAAAAGAAAACAGGGAATAACCACTAAATAAAATATATTTACTTCACCGTACA